>UZAE01000056.1:0-44503 GCA_900617975.1 Rodentolepis nana | reverse complement strand
ATCCTGGGGTGTGCGATAGACTTACCTACACGTGGTGCACTCTGGGCAACGTATACTCATACGGCAAAAAAGTCTATTAACTGGCAGTTGACTTCTGACTTCAAACTACCCTCACCCCATTGTATGTCATATTCGACTACTTTCACAGTACTCATATCACCTTTTTCCACTTTTGTGTCTGTCTCTTTTACATCTTTGAAACTCTCTTCTGTTCCCCCTCTCCCTCTCGACTTGTTTCACTTTGATGTTTCTCCTCCTCTGTGAAGCCTGGAGTCAACTAAAGGGCTAATGATAACTTTCACAACGCCTGCCATTTGATATAAATAAATAAATAAATAAATGTTTACATCCTCCACCACGACAATCTTTTTGGTGGCACTTTTACATGTTCGCTTTGTATAAACTGAGGCTTTCCCATTATAGCTTCTACGACAAGTAACATTAGACCACGGCATTCCAATGATGTTAAAAAGACATTAAAAGAATCTCCCAATGTTCTTTTAATTTAAATAGAATTGAATTCAATTAAAGCAAGATGTATTACTATTAAGGATTCAGTAAACGGGGCATTTAGGCAACACGAAGTCATGCAAGTTGAACAAGCAAACAGCAGATCTGCAAACAAATCAAACATTATTTATAAATAATATGTCTTCTGTTCTAAATCAGGAATGAAATTCTGAAAAACTGACTTCGATGATTTATCAAAGTCATCATGAAAATTCCGGAGGAATCTGCCTTAACATCTGGGTCTATTCACAAATCTGTCCTTACCTAAATTCAAAAAAAGCAATACGATTTAATACATAAAGCCAATGCTAAAACACAAATGCTTTAATGTTGAAATTGATAAAAAAGTCGCTGTTTCCACTAATGTTGTTTGCCTCATGGACACTTGGAAATCAATCTGTCTATATTTTTATTATGGATATTTGACACAACCAATTCTGACCGAAGGGATTTCCGACACCCTAGAATATTCGGTAAGGTACACACTTGATATAGTCAGCGTATCGAGGAAGCACTGTGTGTTTAGAGGTCTCCCCAGTTTACCAGTGATAAATAGTTATGGTGCGTGGCGTTAACTGTACTCTCGACACTCGGTATCTTCAGTTTTTTCCTACTTGGACGTGACTTAGAAATTTTTATGAAAAATTTGAGCAAAATGTTAGATGTACTTGTGCTCTGCGGCTTGCACTTCCATGAGGATTACCAAAGTTTCATCACTAACCTACATGGGTCGTATCCGCTAAAAGTAACCTTCCCTCCTTTTTTGGCTTATGCATAAAATACGGAATAGAGTTAATATAATGAAAGAAATGAAACATGTGTTAGTATATATATTTGATTACATAGTCCCAATCTTGCGACGAAAGCGAGGAAGCTGTAAAGCAGAGTATATTTTTGTTTAATCTTTAACTAGAAACTATTTAAAGTCTACTATGCTTACTTGAATAATCATCAAAATCGTCCTCGACAACATCAAAAACTAATCATGACAAAAATTTGAAGCGACGTAAATTTTTGCAATTTAAATCGTGCTTTAATTGAAAAATGGCTAACTAAATTTACCGTTGGCTGTGATTGATTCACAGTACATGGGTGATGAACGCGGATTTGTATCTAGGAGTTGCAAGCATATTGAGTTAAACTGGAGTTAAAAAATTGTGTTTACAGTATTCCGCGACTCAAAGTTATGCTTTACTAATGCTAACTGAAACGACAAAAGGTTTAGTTTCCTAACAATAAAATGCTTAAAATAAAATATGTGAGTTTCGTAGGACGTTTATTTATGGATAAAAATTGAACAGAAAAAAACTACTTAATGCAGATCACATTTGACAAGTGAATGATTAGTCGATTCGGTGGTATTAAAAGAGGGACTGAGTTTTTGAAGGTCCTCTGAGTAACCAGTACTATGGATCAAGCAATTGCAAGCGGAATAACAGAGTACTCATCTCCCAATTAATAGTAACGTGTGCTTGAACGAACCCCATGAAATAATTTTTAAAGCCGAGGTAAATATTGTTTTCTTACAATCAGTAAACGGAAATGTTTGTCACAGAATGGTAATGTTATTTAAGAGGTAGTTCAGTCAATAAGTCTTGTGAAAATGGCAGAGTTAAAGCTTGACGCAAGATGCTTGGGCTAACTAAATCTGAATAAAATATTAAGGAAAGCCCAGGAGACCCATTAATAGAACTCTTCCGATCCCTGACAGGCTCAAACTATCACCACTAGTCTAATATTTCTGCCCATGGCCGAAAGGTAGAAAGTAATCACAATTTCACTAACAATAAATCAGCTAAATCAACTGAACAACACGCTCTGAGCTTCTCAATAATAAAAAGCCCAGGAAATATATAGTTTGATCATGTAAATTGAGCCATAGAACCTTTGCTTAAAACTGGACAATTCAGTACTTCAAGAAGTCTAACACTGGAAGACTCTAATTTCTGACTTTTCTTATCTAACATACTTTTGTAGTTTTAACCTCACATTCGACCTACCTTACCACCTCTAACTAAATTATTTTGCCATTTCATGACTGAGGAATTTAAATTTAGTCTGTAATGTAGGTCAGAGGAACCAATATCTTACTACTCAAATTTATGCACAATCTTCAGTCGCTCGTTAGTTTGTTCAACAAATATTAATGAAATAATTTTGCTTACCATAACTTTGTTCCTGAAAATATTCAGGATATGAATATGGACGCATATATGCTCTCTGCCCTATTTTACAAACGGATAAAGCACTTAATTATAACAATTATGATAGCGTTAATTTAATATCTAAATATGCATTAACGCAGACCTCTATAATCTAATGAATACTGTGACGTCCACTTGCTTGATTCTGGGTCTGTCAGTAAATAAATATATTCATTATTATATAAGAAAATAATAGTTAAATATTTCATAAATTCGAGTACATTGATTAATTTGTTTCGGGAAGTCAGGACCTAAATATGGAAAAGAGGCTGGTTTATGAATGAAATTGGGTAATGCTTAACTGGTTGAAATTATCTATTTTAAAATTGAATATTGGTACATTTCTTAATGGAGGTACAAATTCCATCAACAGTCAATATTAGAATTTTTCTGTTTAACATATTTCGTCTTATCATTTAAAAATAGTTCAGATGGTAAAAATACCCAAGTATCTTCCGCTGTTTAATCTTGGCCCTAAAATTGAAAAAAATTCATTTTGTCTGCCGTTAGAACGAGAAATCGTTTATTCCAAGCACGGAATATATTTAAATCTTGGCCGAAAATCCTGACATAAAATTATAAATTATCGTCAATAAACTTTGGGTTATATAGTGTTAGCACAAATATTTGCTCCAAATCATCATCAAATTATGATTGCATTGATTTTATCAGAGGTTCGGCGATAATTTATATCCGAACTTGAAGTTAAAGGGCTTAAAAATTTGAGCAAATATTTGGATGGCAAGATATATATAAATATATTATTGGTTTTACTTTTTGGGAAAATGTACAGAAATCACGAAATCAATAAATCTTACTTAGAGTAACGAACGAAAGTTACGTTTAGAATAAATTTACCATAGTGTTCGAAAGCATTTGGATTCGGTGCTACAGTAGAGTTCATTAGATAATAATTTGTATAAGCATACACTCTCACAATAATATTATTAAGCACTTCTGACATACGGGAATAATACTGATTGCTATAATGAATTCTAACTTCTACAAGAAATAATTAAAATGGTTTAACTCAACTATTAGAAAATAATTTTTAGTGATATCTATGAAAAAGGTTTTAATGAGAGCAAATTAAATTAGTGTATGAAATAATGACCTTTCAAACTCTTCTTGATTTTGACTTGCTCTAAAATGCATTAAAGTCAAGAAATTTATATTTACACAAAGGCCTAAAATCGACCAATGGCAATGGCCCCAGCTTGTTATGAATGCGGTCGAAGCCACTCAGGTAACAAATTGGGGGAATTTTATCCGAGAGAAAAAGCTCTTTTAAAAAATATTTATTTTTATTTGAAGACATACAGAAAACAACGGAAGAGGGCAGACACACGGGGAGAAATTAAATGAAATATTGTCTCTTATCTTCAAATTGCAAATAACGAAGTACTGCATGCTTATTTCTAAATTTTAATGCATTGGATATGTTGAATTAATAATGTAATACTATAATCGAGCTAAAATCTTTAAAATAAGTCTGCCTTTGTGAACTTAGGTCTGACTGATGGTGACTTCAAAACTAAAAAGTGTGTCATGTGGACTAGATAATTAGTAAGCATTCTAAATTGATACATTTCACGATAAATTGCTTTAAGATGCAAAGGAATAACTGAATAACTTTTATAAATCACGATTTTAAGCTTTAGTTAACTCAATAGGGGCTGAAAACTTGGCTGGAGTGTTTGATATTTTTCAAATGGTAGTCGGAAAATTTAACCGATATGCAAGACAGGGGTAAAAAATTTCGAAATTTTTTTTTGTAATTTCTAAATAAATATTTAAATTCGTCGAACATAAAATGTCCAAGACACAGAAGGCTAAAGCGTTGTTATTCTCTACTATCAAGGAGTTGAATCTCAACTCCTTGTGTACTGTCAACGAAGTCGACCAACCCGGATGTGAAGACAAATACTCCAAAATAATATCAGGAAATTTCCCCAGTTATTAAGATTTTATAGGGCTCATTATAATTGATAGCATAGTTGTTTCAGAAAATTGATTCCAAATAATTCAGTCCATTATTTACTGCCGCCTTCTTAATAAATGAATTCGGTAGTATTACGACTAAATCAAATTCATTTGAAAGTCTAAAATATGTAACATCAAAATTAACGAGAAACAGCAGGACAAAAGATATAATCAGATTAATTGTAAATCTTGAACAAATTTATATTTATTTTTTTTCAATTTATTAATTTGAATAGGACACTTTTAAGGAAAAATACTAAAAAGAACTACGTTGAGGTGACTTTTGCAATCCAATATCCTTCGTTTTTGGATTAGTTTGACCTATATTGTAAATCAATAAAATGAGAGATGTTCCTTCTTTGGTATTAACTTTTTGGGTTTGAAACCAAAATATTGGGATACCTTGCTGTGAAGGTGAAACCTGCGTATTTTCACCTGGTGGTTGACTTTGCACTGAAATTTTGCATATTTATAAGCCATACTAAGTACAATAACTTAGTACTTAGAGTTCAAAGTTCATTTTAAAATGTCGAAATGTGAATTTTGGATTAGATTAAGAAAAGAACAGAAGTACCTGTTTGAGGTTTTAACTGCTTTGGGGAAACAACAGCTTGATCAGATGGTCGTCGATCTGTTAATACAGCATTTTCAATAACATACACTTATAATATATTTATAGCCAAATACACATTGCTTAACGTAACTACTCACAGTATGGCAACTGCTGTTGAGAGCTCGATAGTTTTAGTGAAGGGGACTTCTTATCTAAAGTTTGGAAATATTTGACATTATTTCTGCCGTTGAAAGACCTCAAAAGTGACAACTTAAAAATGTCGAAAGTGAAAATTTAGTATAAAATTATCACAAAATAGATTTGAACATATTAGCATGCATAAAGAGAAGTTCAGATATAGCAGAGCTTTTAAAGGAGTTCATAGGTAAATTTACAAGTTGAATATTTTATGCCTCGAAAATTCCCAAGTGTTATTATTTATAAAAGTATATAGCTTCAACCTTTCGATAGTCAGCCTAAACATCTCGATTAGGATATGAAACTCCGTTTACTATCTTCAATCTTGAAAGTAATGGAAATGTTAAAATTTCTTCCCTTAAACCTATGCAACATTGCTGAGCAATCTAAAAGACGTCAAGGTAACGTTAATGGTTAAGTACAAACAGTTTATAGAATGAGAAGTAGATTGTAATCTGGATATCTCTAGGATCTATTCTAACTTCCCATTTGATAAGACAAACATAATTTAATCTCTAATAAAATGCCCATTTCATGATTTTTAACTCTGCCTTCGTATATCCTGATCACTAAGAATTGTATTTATTAATTTACATATTGTTTCAGTTTTAAAATGAATTAGCAAGTTATAACGCACCAGGTTTTACAAGTGTCTCCTCTTTGACTGATTTTTCAGCCATTTGATCTTTTCGTTTCGGGGACTCATCTCTTTTGAGTACTTTCTCCTTTGATTCCTTTCTTGGTTTCTCATTCTCTAAATTAAAATATCAATAAATAATAGTTGTGAAATAAATAACAAAAGTCAACTAATGGAATTATCGACATTTCCATCGAGGGGTATGCGATAGACTTACCTCCACGTGGTGCACCCTGTGCAACGTATAATCATACGGAAAAATCTATAATCCGGCATTTGGCATCAAACTACTATGATCCGACTCTATGTCATATTCGACCACTTTCACGGTACTCAAATTACCTTACCTATTTCTCTACCGTTGTCTGTCACTTTTACATCTGGGAATCACACTTCTGCCTTCCCCTTCTCTCAACTTTTGTGACCTTGATGTTCCTCCTCTCAGTGAAACCCGAAGTAAACCAAAGGGTTAATGATAACTAGCATAAAGCCTGCCATTTGATATACATAAATATTGAAACCGAAAAGTCAACGTCAAACATGACTACTACATGAAATTGAATTTGTACCATTTACTTTTTGATTTTACTATTTTTTGGGGAATTAAATTACTTGGTATTTGGCCCATGTTTGATACAACTTTAACCCATTTCTAAATGTCCCATTAACCAGTCATCAATGATGTATTTCCAATTTTGTATCGCCACAAATAATCTAAACAGCATTCAGTCTATTGCTATGTTGTGTAAATGTAAATCTTTTTTATTGTACAAATAATGAAGATCGTGCTACAATATGCAAAAGAAATCATTAGAAATAAATAGCTTCAATAATATACCAGAAACTTCGAACACCATTAGAGGCTCTTCTTTTGGACGAGTAATCGGAGCTAGACAAAAAACCACGGATTAGTGTATTGTTTGCAAGTTCTAATCCTCAAAGTAATTCAATTTCATTTAGCATATAATATGTTTGACCGCGTTTTTCTATTAAGGCTTCAAGCATTTAGATTTCATAGGACACTACCTGACGAGGTAGCAGTTTCATCTTTTACTTTCTTTCCCTTCCCTTCAGTCTCTGAAATAAAATAAAATGACGTCCTGTTAACAATGTACCGAGTGCAGGTTTTTCAACAAAAGTATTTTGACGTTTCAAAGAAGTATTACAATCTTAAGCAAAAATTAATTATCTAAGAAATCTTTGAATGTGAGTAATTCTTAAAGCTAATATACTACCCCTAAATATTTATTCGCATTATAAAGTTCCTATTTATATTGCTAAAATAATGGCGAAGACCCACCTGATTCGGTGTCTAGCCCTAAAGACAGCGACGGAAACCCAGAGATACTGGGAAGCCAGAAGACAGCTAATGAACTGCTATTATTTAACTGCTATATATGATAATGAACTGCTATTATTTAACTGCTATATATGAACCCCCACCCATGGGAAAAGCTGAAGTCAAAGTTTAAGGGCTAATGATAAATATCATAAAGCCTGCCATTTGAAATAATAACATTGTTAACAAGTAAATATTCAGTCCTAAAACTTTTATAAAGAATATTTAACTGTCCATCTAGGTAAAAATAAAATTTTTAGGACAGCCTTCTGATACTTGCATAAAAACACGTTTAAGAATAATACTTGAAAATTAAATGTGAACTCTCGGAGAACCATTAAACTTGAATGTTATACATCGCCACTTATAAATTCTACAAACTGATATCGTTAGGGTCACTAACGAAGAGTTTTATTGGCTGCTTAAGATGAGAGCAAGAGAGCGACAATATTGGTATCAACTTAAGTTTTAGCGCATAAATCTACCTTCTTTTTGAGGTTGTTGTGCTTCATAGCTCTGTGATTTGTGGTCTTCAAGTAAAATTTATAATGCCGTTAAGCAGTATTTGCTCAATAATTGGCTTTGCGAAATAGAAATAATATGAAAATAAATTTTAAAAATTCAAAGGTAAAGTAGTTACCATATAGTAGATTTCGCGAACCTTAACCAAACAAAAGTATTTAAATCATTTTCAAATGATGTATCTATTTAAAGAATATTGCTTTGCATTTCAATCCAATTGTTAGTGAATAACGTAAATGAAACAGAGAAAACTATGAAAAAACATCACTTTATGCACACAAATTTACTTCTCTTTGATCCTAAAAGAAAAATTAAAATATAGAAACTATCGAGAATTAATTTCCACTAATCGTAATTTAAACTAAAGGAGTCATGTATTCTATTGGTATTTTTGATCGTTTTAATTTATTAGTCTCTAGCCACTCATTAGTTACGAATAAGACTTAATTTTATTTATTTTATTCTGTGTAGACTTATTGTTAGCCTCAAGAGTTACCGTTCATTATTAAAAATTGATTTGCTTTTTATTGTTCCATGTAGTAAAAATAGCTAAATCTTAAAATCAGCAAAAGAGTCACGAATAGCCTAGAACTTATTTTGGCTCTGCATTTAGTACATAAAAATAGTATTTAATGTAAATAATTCGTAAATTACTGTTTCTTCCAATATTTAAAATGTCAAAGCTGGTAAGTCTTTGGATTTCCGCTAAAACATTAAAAAATACAAATGAGATAAGATTGATTTTTTAGAGAGATTAAATAATATTTTATCGGGTTATATTTTGAATATTTTCAATTAAATCAACCATTCAACAGGTTCCTGGTGTCACGAGTAGGAACTCACTATGTGACTCACCAATCAAGCCAGACAATGTGAAAATTAGATCATTTGGACATTGCCATGTGTATTATATCAAAAATGAAAAGAATAGTATCCCAACGCCATTGGAATTCATTTCACTTCTTTAACCTCTTGATTTCATTACGTTCTGATATTCAAATGCAAACTATCGATTGAAAATGGTGAAGTTTTGTTTTCACGCAGGCAATAATAAATGAAGACATTTTTTGCTAAATACAAAATTAATTTCTGAATTCCCCAATATACAATATTTAGTCAGTTAAAACTTTCTTTCTTATTACCCCTGGTTTGTAAATTTACTGCACTGCTTAACTTTAAAAAGTAAAATGTTTAATTGTGAACGAGTATTCATTACCTTCCGTTAAGATGTGCTGTTTGCTCGTAAGTGTGGATGGACCTCCTTTTAGAAATTTAAAAAACATTGTTAAATAGGCAAATTTATCAAGTTTAGTTGCTTTAGCTGTTTTTCACAGTCAGTTATTACCTACACAATATCCTCTATCCGGATCGTAATAGATTACAGATTCTTTATCAGTTGCAGATTCTAACAAAGTAACGATTGTCAAATATTAGATAAAGCATTTTTAGAAACTGCACAACTAATATGAAATAATAATAATACCCATTTCTGGAAGCAAGGGACCTAAAGAATAAGCATAATAAGGTCTCTGTTAATAGGAAGCCCAATCGCGGCATTGTGGTGTAAAGTTAATTAGCAAATGGAATTCCGAAATTGTATCTACCACGCTTAAAACTTTCTCTGGTATATACATCAGCTGAAATTTATGTAGAATTGATCTTAATTTGCATATCTACCTTATCACTTTGAATTTTATCTACATTTTAAAAGAAAATGCTTCCTAAAGGCTTTTTTTCCTTTTTCGTCAACTTCAGTATTTGGATTTTGTAAATGACATTTAACGCTATTTTTGATTGCTTACTACCTTTTATCAAAATTTCATTGACTTCCAAATGAGGGATAAGAATATTATTGCATTTTATAAAAAAATATTTAAAAGATAAATTGAATTGCCAGAAGTTATGTCCGATATGTGGAAATTAAATTTAACTAATAAAAACGAGAATACATTTGATAAAAAATAAGATATTTTAATTGGATGCAGGCCTTTGAAAAATGGTAAGTTTAGTGGGCCAAAGGCATTAACATTTAATAATGAATTATTCTATCAGCCTACGGTCAACCATTTACTAAGATCCGCACACAAACCACCCCCCCCCCTCCCAATCTTTTTAACGCCATATTTGAATGTCATATGTTAAAAGTGGCAAATTATTTTTGATATTATTCTCCAATCCGGAGCGAGTTCCTAATCTTGTGTAAATGAATTGAAATAGGATAATATTAATTACAACTTAGCGGCACTTTAGAATCATACATCATAGTAGCAACTTGCTATTTTAAATATTATACAATATTTCGTTGGATAAAAAAGCTGATAGTTCTGCCACCCTTAAGATGAAAGGTTCAAGAACCAAAATTTTGAAATATAACCATTTCGGTTATGCGTTATCTCTGTAGTCTGATGAATAAAAGTAAAGTAGAATATAGAAATGCTGATTCACGCCAATATCTACAACAATGTACGCCCACTTGCTACCTAACGATCCACAAATCTCACAACGATGCCCAAATGCCGAAGAAGTCTTAACAATAATATCAGACGCTTTGTTAACTTTTTACACGTCTGAAATTCCTTGATTGGCTTTTCGCCTCATCACCCCCTCCACCCCACATCAGTCCAAATAATACCCAAGATATGACCTTCTGTTCAATGGAAGTAAATAAAATGCAATGACTTGTTCATATAGCCCAATACTTGTGCATTTAGAGGAATATAGGTGCAATAAAATTAAAGAAGAGATATTATAATCGATATCATTCACCGCGTGAACTATACTTTGCATTTCACCTCATCACTATTTACTTTCAAAGTAAAATAGCGAATGGTGTTAAAATGTGGAATCTTTGCGTTTCTGAACGTTCTAAACAATTCTAGCTTCATGTTTTCAAGAAAATAAAATATAAATTATGAAAAAACCAGCCTTTTTCCTAAAGCATAAAGACACTTTAAAGATTCTCAAATTGACGATACCACTACCATTAATAAGGCTGAAAACTGTAGCCATATCTAACCATATAATTTTAATCTCGTCTCTCGTATATGTTTAAACATTCATTATTGGTTTTCAGAGTGAGTTCTTAAATGTTAGTCACTAAGCCTGTTACTATGGAGGAGCCAGCAGTGGGTTTAGACAGCAATTACGCTAAACTAAGGAGAATTACTTGTCGGATAGTTGCTTATCATGGATGCGCGAAAAGTTCTGATCCAATATATGCGAAATTAAAATCCAAAGCCATTAACTATTGCTCTCTTAAATGTTTACCGGCTCAACTTTCTTGATCTTACGGTAAGATTTGCTCTCTCATTCTATCTGTCTTGTTTTAAAAACACTTTCTACTGAAATAGTATCTGATTATCATTATTTTTTCCAAAAATGGCGAAATATCATAAAATATAACTAATCTCAATGACAAATTTTTTATTCTTATAAAAATTAGTGACCGATTAAAGTTTATATTTATTTTGCCCTTAACCCGAATGTATAAAATCTTAAAAGGGTCACGTTCGTGGGGCACAGGATAAGGGTAAAGTTTTAACACAACTCGAAGTCTTCTTTTGAAAGTTAATAATTTCGTTTCTCATTCAGCTCAATTTTTAATGGAATTATTGCGCTTATTTTATGGTAATAAATGTAAAATATAATGTAAACTGAAGTAGAAAGTCTATTTTAAAGACTGCTTAAAATCAAGTGCATTTAAACTTACTCTCAGCACCATTGGGGGACTGTTCGTTTGATGCAGTAGCTCGCTGTTCTGAAATATTTTCAATTTACTGTATTTAACGGCGTTTTAGCGTTGACAATAATACACAATTTTTCAATCGCAATTATTACTTTATATCCAAAACAATAAAAAATTCTGATAAAGAAGTTAATTTATTTTAATTAGATGGGCTTCTGTATAGGTGTTGGGAAAATACAAAGACGGCTGCCTAGTCTAATGTTCTGTTTAATTGCTTAAAATTTTGGATCGACACATTTAATTCATGAAATAAATGGCATTAGGCAATAGAATTGTGCGGGAGTAAAGTTCGTAAGTAGAGTACAGTAGAGAAGTAAATCGATAAACTGCTTAAAGATAGAAAAATGAGTCATCCAATCCAACTAATCCATTAAGTCAATAAATTGGTAAAATCGATAAGAAAATAACGGAGATAATGCCATAAAGAAATGTTCATTTAACTGCCTTTTAACTCTTTGTTTTATAGATTAAAAACGATTAATTTTAATGCAGTGCTGATTAAAATCTTTCAGGATGATTTTATTGACTTTCATTCCCGAAAATTCTTTAAAGGTTATTTACAAAATCAATACAAACGGACGTGGAATTTGATTTTTTATAACTATTGTGCAATGGTGCATGAAACGAGAGTAAATGGTCAAACTCAATATCCATGGTAATTCGATTCAGCCAAAATGAAAATTACTAATCTGTTGATATGAAAAGGATAGACGTCAGCCAATATTTTTTCCAACATCAGTTTCGCATTCTAAAATTTCTTATTATCTTTTTGGGTTTTTATTTGTATTGTTTTAGGTACAAATATTAATTTGACCCAAACCAATTCTTTAAATTGGCACTTTCAAAACTATCGCTCTTAACTTCTCATAGAAAGAAAAATTGCTACTTAAATGTGCCATAAAAAAATAAGAGCTGACTTAAGTTCTCAACACTTGGAAAAAACGCCAACGCCACACTGACTTCACACATTAACTTTTTATTATCTCTAGCCAGTGAGGCCCAAGTTGCAAAATACACCAATAACTTAAATCTCTTCCATTTCAAGGACGCAACCTCATTACAATATTAACTATTCCTGATCCCTTTATCTAACTCCTATTTTTTCATGATATCAACCAAGAGTTAATTACGAAACATGACTTACCTTGTAATGGAATATTTGTGGATTTTTCATCTTGAAATATTTGAGGAGTTGTCTGCGTAACTAAATTTTAAGAAATTTAATTTACAATGAAACTATAAATGTTGGCAAGAAATAACTTCGTATAGTTTAGAGAGTGTGTAGGTATATTTCAAAATTATTTACCTATGTTACTGAAACCATTTAGCAACAGTTAGAAAATTACCTTTGTCCTGAGTATTCTTGCGGTTAGCATGACAGGCACGAGAACGTGATTCTACGAAAGGCAAAAAATTATAACCCTGGAGCAAGGATTCGATCTTCAAGGTGTATTAAGGAAGTAGAAACCTTTTTCTGAATTCGTTTCTTGTTTGCTATTTGATTGCATAGTAGACCCTAGCAAAGCAAAATAATGCTAAGTATACAAAAATTTGCTTTATTTTGAGAAGAACAAAATTAATTAAATTATAAAAGGTTTGAAAGTCTTTTATTTAACAAGTCAAATAAGTTCATTTTGAATTTTGTTAAATGCAATTGCAGCAAATCAGTCTCTAATGTAGATCAGCTAATCTAAATAATGCTCAGTCTGTTCATATCAATTAATGCAAATCAATGTATTAATTAAATAAATTAATTAGCAAGGAAAATATTTGTAACGTTTACAGTATAAATCAAACCTGTTAAGAGTGCTATCACAACTGAATTTTGGCGTACGACCTGAAGCTAACTTTCTGTTTAAATAGTAAATCAAGATTATCAGATATGCCTTGATAATTAAATAACGATAAAAGTTAATTTCATCAATATTGAACGACAAGAAACTCTGTCACACTGTACGGTCATTTCAATGAGATGATATTATCAGTTATGCTGGTATTTTAAAACAAATGGTGGTTTAGAAACTATCAAAACTTCTGAGCTCTCTTGGGGATATAATTCTCCTCTGATCTCATATACCTACTCATAATTGCGATGGAATCAAGTGGTAAGACATACCAACCGGCTAAAGCAGCTATTCAATGAACTCCGAATATAACAAAAGTGGGCTCACACAATTAATGCTATAAAACATTAGCGATTTTCGAAGGGAATTAGTTCATTCATAAGAGGTTACTTAACTCAATGCTTCAGAAAGTATATGAAAGCATGACTCAAAAAATAAATACGTTTATTCGCTTCTCAGTTTCAAAACTTTCTTGACAATTTTGCTATCGAATAAAATTGTTTGGCAGGACGTTTTTAACAATATTAATATATTAAGTTAATATAAACACATTTCACAATAAGTGATAACATATGTTGTTAATTGGATATGAGGATGATAAGAGAAAAAATATATAGAAGACAGAAGATCAATAGAATAAAACTCAATCATGAAGTGAGAAAAAATATGCAAAAATAATAAGCATGATGGAGAATGTATTGAAAAGCTGATTTGTGAAATATTTATTTATTTATATCAAATGGCAGGCGTTTTGAAAGTTACCATTAGCCCTGGAGCTGACTTCGGGCTTCACAGAGAGGAAGAACATCAAAGTGGCAAAAAGTCGAGAGGGGAGACAGAATAATGATTCAGAGATGTAAAAGAGACAGACAGACAGACACAAAGGCATGAAAAGGTAAAATGAGTACTGTGAAAGGGATCGAATATGACAAATAGTCGGGCCACAGAAGTTTGAAGTCAGAAGTCAACTGCCAATCAATAGACTTTGCCGCATAAGTATACGTTGCCCAGGGTGCACCATGTGGAGGTAAGTCTATTGCGCACCCTGATTTGTGAAATAAAGGTTCGAATTTATCATGATTCTCAGATCTGAAAGGAAGTCCAGTATTTGAGATAATTTAATTGGTTAACTTGAAAAATGACAATTGTGGTTGTTTGCGGCTTAGATGCAATCTGGTTAATGTCGGCCCCATTTCAGTTTAGATCTGAATATGTGATTACTAAATAAGGACTCTAAAATTAGTAACGATTTGAATTTGGAGAAATTAATTTTGTAAGTTTCCTTGAGTTCATTTATATCATGGATAATTGTACGCCCACTTACTAACAGATAGTTGTCAGCTGCACAATATGACATTAACATACCAGTAAATAACTTGGTGAGTTTTTCCCTCTTTCTGAGCTCTTGTCTTTATTGGTAAAAATACACAACATTAGAAGCATAGTTTAGCATATATTATCAGCATTTCACACTTTGCTTAATCCTAGGTAATCCTAGTAATATCTTTCCGTACCTGCATTATCTCTAATTGAGTTTCATATAATAATCTTGAACAAGTTTACTATGTACGCAATCGTGTGCATGATTCACACCTCCACCTACACCTTCCCACCAATATTTCATCTTTACGGACAAACTTCCTCATGTGAATGCAATTGCATAACGATAGTAATTTTTCGTTCATTACATATATGGAATGACTTCATGAGCAATGGGACATTTATTTGTCCAAAGCCCAGTTATTATCTTTCGTTATTTTGGAATAAATAAATTCAGCCATCTGCACCAAACAAAGCCTCAAGGCGTCTTTTGGATGAAAGCATCATACTTACCATCAAGATTGAGAATGTAATCCTGATACGATGTGTTTATGACTTGAAGTGTCCCAAAATTTGGCATTTTAAGTCGATCGTTACTGGATGGTTTGTAAAATAGTGATCCGATAAATAATACAAGGGCATTGATTTGTTCCTGAATATATTCGAATAGAGGGCATTAAAACACTTACTTTATAACTTAAGATGGATTTCTTCACATTTGAATGGCTCTTAGGAGTTCTTACTTGTAGATAAGCTCGCGCGATTCGAACTAGTACTTGGGTTAATGTGTTTTACTGTTTTCTTACCCTCCTTATTTCCTGGTGGGTAGAACATTCATGCTTGGCATAGCAACTGATTTACAAATGTTTTTAAATTTGGCATGATAATTCTTAGATCACTGTCATCTTCCAAACAACATTATGTAAAATCAATGGGAATAAAAAGACCCGTTTGCAATATACATATATTCAAAACAAGGTTGCCACACTCTGAAAGAAAATGAGAAGGTGGTATAGATAGAGACCAAATGAAAAAAGGAGAAGCAAACAAACAAATTAAAGCTCACTATTTAAACAGGGAAAAAATAATGAACATTTTCAGAGTCACATGAGATTTATACTGTGTGAAAAGGTCTGTACAAGCAAAATAAAGGGCACGGAGAAGCAAAAGATGAGAAAAGGTACTCGAAAATTCAGTTATCGAATTGATAGCGGGATCCAAATATTCACTTAGTAGACGCATGCCAATGAGAGATCATAGCAAACACGGGTGGGAAATGAAAGTGAAGTAGTAAGAATAAATTAAATAAAGAATAAGTGGGATGTGGTTAAGTGTTATTTCATCTAGCTGCAGAAGCACTTTGGATATTTAGGGCAGTAGCATAGAGGCTTTTGTTGGGAGATGCACCAATGAGGCGATAGAACATGCTCTCATCCAACTCCTGGCTCTTTGTGGGGGAACGGAGGCTAAGAAAGACATTAGCACCGAGAACTTCACCGACCTTTTGAACTGGTACTCCGATGGGTCGTATTACAACACGACCACTGGAAGCTAACGAAGGTCCTTGTTTCCTTAGAGATTTCTCTAATTTTGGGATTTTGTTCCCATTCTCGAGAGCGGAATTTCCGGCTGTTGTATTAGTTGTAGGAGCCAACATGAGAACCAGTTCATTCAGCTCTCGGTTCACATTCCAGCCCTGAATCATCTCAAGTCGCCAGGCTGCATGAATTTCGCCTGAAACATAATAGTTTTAATTCTACTGAATTCAAATAAATAGATTGCATCAGCAGTTGGAAATTACCAGTGCTAGGGTCATGTCTTGCAACTCGTCCATTTCCTATGCCAACTACTTCATCTCGCCTACTAACCGAGATAGTGACCTGTCGTGATGTCGGATGAACGTGTGAAGAGTGCGACGAAAGCGTTCGGAAGGCTTGATCGGGAGTATCCAGTGGTAAACCAAGGGCTGAGGCAACAGGGACACTAGTCTCAAATCGCGCAATGAAGTAGATAACCCCATTACCAGTTAGTTGCTGCCAATGACCAATATACTGGAGCTTGACTTCAGTAGCCGACATTGCTGGTAATCGACCTCTGATGTCAATAATGTGCCGAATGAATCGCTCGTTAGCCTATAAATTTTTAGTTGTGGTAGAATTTAGTTTAGTTGGATTCTGATGTAATAAATGCGTCAGCATAGGAGACTAACCTCTTCTTTGAGCGATAATACCGAACCACTTGATGAAGCGTTAGAATCTGTAGATTTCGACTGCGCTAAACCCCCTTCTCCAGCTAATCTATAGGGCAGAAGGACTGAAAAATTTTTTTGTAGCCACAATCTGTCGGCCATTCCTAATCCATCATCTACCATATCTGCTTTTAACGATGGCACCTTTACTGGAAGTGGTGAAAGTAATTGAAGCAGACTAGTCGTAGCCCTCTTCTCCGCTTCAAATAAGCGTGTGATTGTTTCTGGAGTTGCAGCTCCACCACATCCAACAGAGAGACTACCAGCTAATCGAATCGCAGCAAACCACTCCACATAGTGGGATTCATCAGGCAAACGCAGAATGAGCTCGTTGAGAAGACCGCTTGCTCGAGAAACCACTCGTCCACAGACTGCGCTAAGACCACCAAGGGAAGTGAGTGAAAGAAGAGAAGCTCGTCGTTTAAGGCGATTTGTAAGAGTATTTGAATCTTCTGAGGGAAGGGTTGCACAACTGTCAGCTCGAAGGGCACTGGCAAGAGGCAAGGCTTGCCGTAAAAGGGGTGTGAAGATGCGGATGGCGTAGCGGTCTGAGGTTGGGCTGAGATCAGGCCACGATTCGCAGCCGAGTACGCAAATTGAGTCGACAGGTGGGTGGGTGGCTTGATATTCTTCTTGAGACTGCATTTTAGAGAAGTAAATAAATAGTAATTCTAGTTCACGTAGGTATTGATTAACCTCAAATAGTAAATATCTTAAATTTGATCATCTTTTATTTTATAAAAATACCAATGCATAAAATAAAACAAAATAAAAATTTAACATGAATGCAGGCTAGAAGGTTAACTCAAGAATGCTTTAAAAAATTTATAGTATAGTACTACTTTCTCCTATAATGGTGAATAGTTCGATAGGAAATCCCTATTGCAAGCACAATGCCTAAAAGGAGAAACGAGGAACCCCCTAGACACGTCTTAGTACAATTAATATGATTAGATTGCAACTCATAAGCAATTGTTAACTATGATTAGTGTAATTGCGAGTAATTAGATGACGAGCGATATCTAAAATAGACACACCAGTTAACCCTAAAGATAATTGCATTTTCTCCCAAAAATCTGCGCATAAGGAAACTATGTTTGTTGACTTTCCCTATCGTCGGCTCGACAAATGAAAGGTTTGAAGGAACTGGCAGATCGATCACGGAAAACATTAACTGGTAAGATTATTTTTTTCCAGTAGATGGGTGTAACGAGAGTTGTGAAATGGGTGACTCTGAAATCATTTCATTCGATTATTTTTCATGCGCATATAACCATGAAATGTGACGATTAGCGTGAGAACTTGAATAGAAACAAAATTGTCGCCTATGGCTCTGGAACTTCACTACTGCCTCCACTTCTTCTTGCTGAATATTAAGACTTATGCCATAAAATTATTTTACTTTAGTTTCGTAAAAAATGCTTTTTTAAGCATCACAAACACATGATTTCAATTTTAACTTTAACCAAATTGAAAAATAGCTTATCAAAGACACAGCCTGTGCCCCAAACAAACAAGAAGATTATCTTTGCAAGCACTGGAGAAAAAGTCACGAATAAACTTGATTTACCATGCAAGTAAATCAGCTATCCAACTCACCGTCAACCACCTTATTAATACTTTCTAAACTTGACCAGCTATACTGCTTAAAGGTCTTGCAACTGTGTCAACCCTTTTTTATGAAAATAAAAAGTAATTTGGTTTGTATGAGCAGTTAAATCTTAGCTGAGAAAATGTTAATCATGGCTTAGCATGTCGGCTCCTTTGATGCTTTCATGATAAGAAATTAGCCATGAACTAATGTGCCAATAAAGACTTAGAATTTTAGTTAAGGCGATCTATAAAATAACAAGAACTATGGGTGTAATTCTGAGCTAAAAATGTTAACTCATTTTCAAACATTCAGACTTAAGTTCAAAAGTTCTAATAGGTGACTTGATGTACCATTGGTGACTAATGATAGGAAAGTTAAGTTGTAACTGGACACAGCAACCTATATCACTTCGATCTCAAGAAAAACATGAAGAACTACGATCTGTCCATTGCTAAGCAGACAAACCATATGGACTGAAACGTTTCTGGTTAAGTATTGAACTTGTACTCTGAACGCAGCTTTAAATTTTGTCATGAGATCAAAAAAGTACTGTAAAATGCATCGTAATAAATCAACCAGACTTGACTCTACTGAGTCACTTTCAACTTGACGATTTGAAACTAATTAAGCAGACCCCCCCCCCATCCACCCAAAATCCTCTGACTCGGGTGAAGGAATCTAAAATAGCTTGAAGATATCCAGACAGCGAAATGAAAATCATAAGAAGAATTCCAGCGAATAAATGGAAATGATATTGGAACAACTGATGAAGAATGAGGCGAAATTAAACAAATTTATTCAATTTTCATTGTCACCTTAGATCTATGCATATCTCTGGAAAAGTTTCGAACTTATAATTTGGATGACCATTGCAAGTGCCGCTGTCCTTCATGATATTAAATCTCATAGCATCAACAACAACGTGCTTTTCCACAATGCCGGAGGATAGCTTACTGAAGTAATGTCAATACTGTAATTATCACCCGTTTTGTAGATATTCAAGCATGAACTTTATGTGCCGTATTTAATAATTGTTCAATTACAAGTAAATCGAGTTTTCTAAGCCCCATAAAAGCAAAATATTTTCCCAATGAGCCAAGAATACACTCTTAATGGTTATGTGATCTTTAGCTTTTTGCCTTTGGAAAAACTGCTTATAACATCTTCTTCCCAGAATCAAAAGTTGGGAATTCTCATATTCTAACAGGAGTTAAATGAAAATTCTCACTTCATTTCAATTATCATAGCTTGAACATATGTGCTTGTTAGCATTTCAAAATGGGATATATGTGGTTGAGAATTTTGGCATTACCTAGCCTCATCAGATAGTGTCATAACGAGGTCAAGATCTTAATAAATCTTTTTTGTGCGTTTTCCTTAAGGTCGAAAGTGCAGCTATCTAGAAATCGAATACCGTCATGATAAATTAAAGCTAAGAACACCCGGTTTTATAGGAAATGAAATCTTTTCCATTTGCTCTCAATTGTAGATCCGAAAGGAAAAAACGATTTTGGGAGGAAATAGGGTCTCCGAACAGGTGCGCAGTAATTTATTCGAACCTCTTTTATTTCATTTGCCAAAATGTTACCCCAAAATATATTCAAAATTTCGTTAGATAATATCCGACTGCCTTTTGATAAAGATAATAAATATTATTGAAAAAGCCTATAGTAATTTCGCTATGTTCTCCAATTATGCGGAAATCTATATTTAGATTTCCATTAATATCTAAAATCTGATACAAATTACTCAGAGTGGTGACATCAATAATTTAATCAAATCAACCAATCAAAAAGCTTCAATAATCTGGAACAATCATGTTGTTAGGAGATCAGATCAGATCAAAACACTTTGACATTTCAAACTAGGTTTTATCTCATAGAAGGTGATAGAAAATTTGTACCACCTTGATTGAGCCCTTATCCTGGCTATTGAACTGTTGTGCTTGAATAGTTGGCATCAAAGTCCAGTAACTTGGCAAAACATTTTGAAGTCACATATCTTTTCTGGAAGTCTACAGTGATGAACAAATTGTATAAATTGAGTTTTCATGATAAAACCCACTGGAGAGTGGAAGAATTTTTAAGAACTCTCATATATTTATATATGATTGATTAATTTCAATTACTTAAATAAAAATAGATAAAATTATATTAAATTTACCTGAAATCAACTGCTTAAAGAAAGCTGATAAAATGTTTTTTTAATTTACAAAGTAAACAGATTTAAGTTTTTCCAACTCTCTGGCTGAAATATTCCAACTAAGCAAGAAATCCATCTCAGAAATATTAAATGATAATACCAAACTAAATGAGAATTAGTAATAATTATGCCTTAAATTAAAAAAAATAAATATCCCCTTAATAGATTAGCGACATTAAATGTACTTTTCTTTTGGAAAAGAAAGCCCCATCAATTATTAATCGTAAATGCTTAATTTGAACTTGAACTTGTAATACTTAAAGATTACTCCTAAAACATGAAATATAATTTCAATTTACACATATTAAAGAACATTTTAAATGGCTGTTCCCCAAATAACCACCAAGACCATTTAGAAAAGCTGCTTCGATTCTCGTTATGTTTCTCTAGTAGGGTGGTGACATCATGAGGTCATTTATGAGCGACACTTAACCAGAAACCACATATTTTAGATTTTCTCACCAATTTCTTCGTCTTGAAAGTCCGTTCTTCGTTATACTAATTCAAGCGCCTGGCCGCTAAACTTTTTTCCACGAGCGATAACGGTATTCTGAAGGCGGTTCGTCACAATCGTTTTGCTTTTATGCAATTCGTTGAAATTCAGTTATAAATTCAACTAACGTTTTTACTGCCATCTTCTATTTTATGTTTGGGTGGTTATTTAATCCAATCATCTCTAATTAAAACAAGAATTTATTTTTCTTTCACCTTAAGGCAAGTTACAACAACATTAATATTTCTTCATTGGAGGGGTATTTAAGAACAAGTGCCTTGGCTGAATTTCTAAATAGTGATGTTAAATATAACTTTAAAACTCCGTCAATCTAAGCAAAAACAAGATGTAATTCTAAAATAAAAGTTCTTATTTTTAACCAAGCATTAACAAAGGTGTGTTTAATATATATTTAGAGACTTGCTATGACAGAAAGATTATTAGTTTACTCATTGCTAAATCTGTAGAAAAAAAACATTATTTAAGTTTGGGAATATGTCGTGTGCTGAGAAGGTATAATAACTGCCTCTTTACTAGAATAAGACAAACGCCAATATGCAAGGAGTTGCAAACGAGACCACCAATTGAATAAAATTTATTCTGCATTTATCTCTCGGAATAATATAAGTCATTAGGACGTATGGAATAAAAGCATGGCGACGTAAAAAAATAAAAAAATCAAGTGGGAAACATATTTCCATATTCCCTAAATAGCTACCTAGCTTAAACTAAAATTTATTTTGATGCAACATAGCATTTAGCGGTCCAAGCGCTTCTAAAGTAGGTAATAAAATATCATTATTTAGGGATTTTTCCCTTAAAAATATAAAATAATTGTAAATTCAAGCGAATCCTTTTGGTTATTTGATAAGTTATACGAATCATTTTCTTGTGGAAGAGCCTAGCAAGAGTCCATTAATCAACATTTGCTCAACTACTACTCTCTAATCTGCAAGAAAATTGTATTTCCCAACTAAATATCACCTTTTTATGTTGATTTTCGATGTGATTATAAATTGAGAACCCATCTCACATATAAACATGGGGGAATCTATGATAATATAAATTTGTTGCAATTCATTTGGACATTGATACGTTACGATTAATGTATCCAATTGAATTGAGTGTTCTCAATTATCCAAATATCAATCCTTGTAGAAAACTGGGAGCAAATTCTGAAATTCGGAATTTGGAACACGAGGAAACGTAACTCTGTTCTCCGATCGCAAAAATTGGCGATGTCTATTTTCTTTGCTTTGCAAAGGATAACCAGTGGTAATCTACTCGATCATTTTCTGCTTTGCTTTTGTCTTGGCGAAATGCCAAGGTTTAATTAGCCTGTACTTTAAGTAGCCGTTACACACTTTAGCTCACAATCGAGTGTATTTCGCTCTTTATCAATTATCAAAATACGCGAATGATATATAAATAGTCTAATCTAGTTCAATCCACTTGAGTTTTATTCAGCACACTACCTGACAGTAAGTTGGTAATAACTGCTAAACAATAGGGCAATCAAGCTCGGTTTATTTGGTGGCTTTTAATGAATGTAGGAAGCAGATCTATAGAACTAATATCCAAGAGCAAAGGTCTCACTGTCTAAAAGTATTTTCGTTAATACGCAGATTTAGCCAAAAGGAATGGGGATCGAGAGAGAAATCTCAATTGACAAGTGAAAGGAATTTAATCATACAAAAGAAAATACAATTTAATCCAGATTTGTGTTTCAGATCTCATTCAAGCGTCTGATTGTACAGGTCACAATGACTTCAAGCGATTCCCAAAATTTTAAGGATAAAATGACAAAAATAAAAATTCTCTTTCTCTATTTGTTAATAGGCATTGACAAAAAACTTCCATAACCTATTAAATTTCGATATTAATCCGTAGAGCTTATCATGATTTCGTTAATTTAAAACAAAAATGGCACAACATTTCTATTTCTTGAAATGATAATTATATCTAACCAAATAAGGGGCTATGATTTCAGTAGCTGAGACCTTATTGAGTACTAAAATTGTAACAAAATGATAACAATTCATAACACTCACATGAATAACTGGAATCTAAGTAACCGTTAATAGACTCTTATGTTGTCCGCTTTAACATTTCAATCGCTCGATAAGGATGTCCAAAATATTCACCTCTTTATCCTAATACTCGAAATGATTGAACTTCTATCACACACCAACTAAATAGCAACCCCCAGTGAGTTCATAGTTAGAAGACGGGCAAGTAAGTGAGCATGCCTTTTTGGAATTAATAAAGAAAAGGCCTCGGGTTCCTGAGGCTCTTCATCGCATTGATTTAATAAAACGCTCGTTAACAGAATGGAGATCTCTCCGACTCTTTAACCTAAATATAAAACCGGGTATGGGAAAGTTATCAAAAAGAATGAGTGCAGAAAACATAATGAGTGATACCTCAAGGCTTCACAAGTGCAAATGGCAATCTAATTACATTTTTTAAAGGCATTTTACGAAGTAAAACTTTGTGAGATAAACAAATGAGCAAAATAACCTTCTAGGGAGGAGTATTGACTTTCTTCTTGAATTTTTTAGAGGAATAAACCTACAACCATTTGAAGTAACAGATGTGAAATATTTGTTAATCGATAGCCCATAAATATTCACAAAGAATTAAAACTCTCATTCGTTTATTTCCTAGACAATGAAAAATTTCGACTTCACGACAAACATTGAAATTATAACTTGTTTGTTGATAAGCTATACTGTACAGTACGCAAATATTAAGAAATTCAATTAAATTTTTTTAGGAAATAATGAAGAATGGATTTAGAAAAATTATTTCTTACGAGACTGAAAGTTTGAGCAGACGCCTTCTATAGTGCACTAACAAATTTTCTTATTTGAGTTGTAATACTACGCTATCAATTTGCAGCAATAAAAAATTTTGAAAGAAAAAATTGTAGACATTTCAACTTATCACTGATATAAATGACTAATCCCTCCCCCCGTCCCCCAAAAAATATGGAAGACTTTAACATTGCACCAACCTAAGAATTGGAATAGTTTGGTAGGCTAGAACAACTTTACTATAAGGCTTGCAGAATCAATGAAGTGAAAGGTGAAAATAGGCAAATATATTAATAATAAATAGTTCGAGAGCAATCAAAAGAGCTAGTATGTGCTAGTATGAACCCACGGTTCAAGTTGCATCCTCTTTTGGTGTACTGCTGCAATTCCAGACTTGTCTCAGTCCGGGGAGCTCAGAATCGGTTAGTCAGTTTGGAGTTTAGTAAGTCCTTTCAATAAGTTCTTCGTAAATTTCCATGATGTGCGCATATATGATTTTAATAAAATGGGACAAATTGGATTAAAATCAAATTAAATTCCGATAACCGCCTAATAATACATTTGTCTTTCCAACTCATCCACTCAAGTCACCTGGGAAAAGTGTTTTAAACGGTTTGCTTGTAATTCTATAAATGTTGATCACAGGGGTTAAATGGTGGCGTGATCTTGAAACCTAAAGCTAATTTTTTTTCGACTACAAAACCTGAAATTTTTAAAGAATATTGTACATTCATTCTTTATTGTTATAATTTCACCAAGGTATAGTAAAATAGATTTAAATTTACAGTAAATTAATGTCAGTTATTATCAAAATTACAAGAAATAAACCTCTCAACAATTTATTTATTTTAAAATAAATACTATTGATGTGCAAAGGACACATTACTTAACGGTTTCAACACCTTGCTTTTGGGAAGACGGAGGAGCTTGGTTCCTTTCAATTCTATTGGTTTTTCCTGCAGTCTTGAGCTCCTGAAGCTACTCTCATACTCATGCTCTTCTAGATTTTATCTTGACCACACACCAACAGGGTTACTCATTCGATGTAACCACTCAATTTGTTTACATTCCAGTGACGTTCACATCCTGTTGTACAATAAATTCCACATGGTTTATCGTTCTATTTATAAAGTAAAATTTCCCTCAGGTGAGAGTTATACAATTATTATTACTTCATTCACATTTTAGCAAGTCTGTTTTAAATTTTATTGCTCATCATATCGATTTAAGCATATAATTAAGAACATGTGAATGAATCATATCCAGACATTCAACCAAAGCGCAAAAAATAATAAAAAAGGGATATTAAAAGGTGAATCATAAACCCTTCATGGAAAGCAAAGAACATAACACTTCCAGATCATGGTTAAAAAAATTTAGTTACTTCACGCATTCAGGTGATATCCCTTGGCAAAAAAAGTTGTAAAATGTCGGTACATATTGACTTAGACAAATTCCATAACATATTTCAAGATTTTCCCATTTTAACACAATCAAGGCAACTCACCAGAGGCGTAGTGTTAAAAGCATGCATAATTAAGTATTACTTGTTAATTTTAATGTGGAACGATATCCAAAATATGCTATGGTTAGTTTATATTCATTTAGACTATGCGAATGTAAAAGTGAAGGGGGTTGTAGGCCAGGCCATGGGAAGAAGGCAGCATCAGAAGCATCAGTCAGACTGCTGCTCTCTGTATAAACAATAGAAAGGTGCAATTAAAAGAAGCCTAATGGATTTCAACATGACGTCAAGTGTGAATCGCTAAAAAACAGAGTGATTAACAATGAATCTATGAAAAATTATGACTTTCGAATTGAAACCTTGAATGGGGCAAAAATGTGATGATCTGCCTTTAATTTGTAATACCAAATTTACAAAGTAAACTCACCTTAAACATCAGAATTGAAGTCTTCTTGAGAACCACATAAAATCTCCTGTAGGTTTTTATTCCAAACGCTCTAGGCTTGCAGACCTTCATGTAAGCTGCGAGTTCAGGAAGGCATACTTCTCGACCTCTGCCTCCACTTGGATTATTTCCATCAACTCGGTCAAATCTAGGTCGAGAGGATGTGGAGAACTTCTGTGGAAAATGGTGATTTGAACCCCTTGCACCAACTCGAATCAGGTGGTCTCCGCGACCTTGTTGCAAGCAAGTGGTGGTGAGATCTTCCAAGAGTGTATCAATTTCGTTGTCTAAAGCCTGTGGAGAAGTTGTTGGCGAACGAGAAATAAATCCATCGCTTCCAAAGTTCGAGGACGTCCGTCTGGGGTCAGTGGACATTCTGGGACCAGGTGTCTGCGACAGAGGTGCAGGTGATAGTGATCGACTGTGACCATCTACTGTAGTAATTTCACCGCTAAGTGAGAAAGAACGGGGTTGACGGTTGCTTGTTTGAGGATCCGAACCACTACCAATCTGTTGAAGCTACAGAGAAGAAATCAAGGTTGATCATCAATTCACACGTTTTGTTAACTCTGAAGTAAAAAGGATTTCTTAAATCTGTTCTGTCTGATGAATCATTATGTTAGCATATGCGACTATGTCTTCATGGCATATATTCATCACCCATTGAATGTTTAAAATCACCTTTCTGGGGGGTAATGATTTCTAATGCTTAGTCAAGCACTATTTTTCAGAAAAAAAATACTTTCGGATCTAAAAAACCTACTTGATTACATAACGAACACAACATCACACATTTCATCGTCTGTTAGTTTCAACGAATTTGCTTGAATATGCAATCACACTGTTGATTCAAATATATTCTAACCAGTGGGCAAATTGAGGTGATAAAGATCGTCTTTTTTAATTAGAGGTCTTCAGCCTTATTTTCATAGAATGGATAGAATAATGGGTTCATTGAAAGCAGTCCAAATTGGTGATAAAGATCATCTCTCGCTTGAATATAGCTATCAATACTAATGAATTACTCATGTGTACTGGCAGGATCATGATTTGATTGCCATCAGTTGAAACGCCATCTCCTCTTAGTTAATTAATGTGTTTCCAAATGGCCGTCTAACGAGACCTAGGGGAAAGAGAATTCGCATTCACTCTCATCCCCTGAAGTTGTTTAGTGGCATTTTGGCTCAGAAATTGTGATGTGAGAAATTAACTTTTAAGTTGGGTTTGAAATTTAAGCAAAAGTTTCTGTAGGCAAACATTTTGCCAAAAAATATTTTTCAATTTACTTTAATAGGATATGAAAATTCTAATTGACGCAGAAAGTAAGCATTTCTGCTTTTATGTCAGATTTGAGAAGGGGGAAACATTTAAAATGCCACAAAATATCTTTCTTAATTCAGTTACTCTATTAGCTGCAGTGTAAAGTTAGGCTAACCATTTAAAAAAAACATCCCAACGAAGAAATGAGCAACAAATTTAAAACTGTGATGATGAGACAGCCCAATCCAGTAACTGCTAAAACCACCAATGCCAATTGCCCACTTGATGTAAAACACGATTTTCCAAGTCCACCATATATACCAATCAATACAATTGAAGTTCAATGAGAGTAACAGTCTGTTTCGATTGTAGGTTAACACAATGTAGCCATTTCTATTGATACATCAAAATTCCATTGACTATTATCAGGCAATATGATTGGTAGTCCGAGTTCACTGGAATTTTGATCAATAGCAGAACGCTACTATAAGGTATGAAATATTTCGGCGAAGAGACACCCAAGATGTGCCCCAGATGAAAGTCGTCCGTACTGAAATTGGGCCAACTTGGGACTTCGGATTAATTGGGATGGGAACAGCCTACGTGAATTAGTAGGCTGACTTTTACGATGAAAGGAAATTTAAGTATTCCAAAAGCGAAGAGCGCTGTCTACCATAAGCAACCATTATTGTTCCGCGCTAATTCATTACAAGCCAACTACCACGAATCAATTAGTTATTAAAATATATTAAAAAATGAATTCGGAATTCTCTTTGAAAGGCAAAATAATTTGCTTCGATTTTAATCTTGCCATAATGAACCCATAAAAATTAAAAAACGGAAGTTAAGCATGGCAGGAGGCTTAAAAGCTAGAAGAGTTGAACGATTACAGTAACACTGCGAAGAGATGAAACGCGGTAGGCATTTAAAATTAAAAATATTATTATCAACAATCAGCCACTTATCATCTTGCTAACTTAGGAAAATAAATAAATGGACACTAAGCTAGATTTCAACAAAAATACCCCTTTATATTTGAAGCCTGGAACGATCACAACATGCATTATTTTAAGTGCTGTCGTTTCGAGTGTATGCCACCTTAAACCAGGTATTGAAATGGCAGATTAATGAAACACAAATGCACGCGAACCTTTGCTCTCGAAAATAGGTATATATGGTAAGTTTTGCTTTAAAATCCTGGGCCCAAAAGAACGCCTACAGGTAGCTTAAGATATATCAATGTTAAGGAGAAAGAACTCCTTACAGCAATTTGGAATATAAATACATCTGAACTACGAAATTTGTTTCCAATAGTTGCCTTCCATCCTCAATAAATATTTCCTTGAATGCTTTATAATGCATATCAAACTAATATCGTAGATCCAACTTTTCGTGAAAAACTGAAACTCCTATTGTAGAACGAGGATTTCTATTTGCACCAAGGTGCAAAAGCTCTTTTTTAAAATAAACAAGATTCGGTTCTAAATAGAACATGGAGAAAAATGGTCAAGACTTCGATGTTCGCCTTCATGCTTCCATTATCTGTATTCATTGGTTACTCAAAAGGACCCTTTACTGTTCTGGACTGTCTGTTCGTAAATTGTTCATGGAATATACCTTGTCAAGCATGACATCTTCTCCCGCGTACATGCTCCCTCCAGGGTCTTTTTGTGAAGTATGCTTCCTCAGTCCTTTACCACGCTTGTCGATAACCTGATTGGTGAATGCTTTTTCACATGTCTTAATTAAAGCTAGTTTTGTGCCTATTCAAATGTCCTCTCTTTCTCAGCTGTTCTAATCGCCACTATAAGACCTAGTTACTACATGGCCTTCCAAGGGTACTTAATTAATTCCAGCCAAAATTTCAAAGCATATTCGCATGTTACAGGCAAGACAACACAATACTTAATAAGACCACCCCTATGTTAGATTCTCATTTAACTGCTACTCTACTATTTCAGAAAAATTCACAAGAACATAATGGGAAGGCTCGTTTGATGGTTTTTTTATACATCTGGTTAGTCATTTTCGGAAATGCAACCGCTACAAAAGTCATTAAAATAGTTCACTTGCTCAATAAAGATACAACTAAGATTTTCTTTTTACATTTGGCCTACAGCAAGGTGATATATGCATAGGAAATAGATGTACAATATATAAAATAGGACAACTGTTGCACAAGAAACAATTGTTGTTACAAACTGGTCTAGTTATGGAAAATTTATGCACTGTAAGTGGATCCGATTGCGTGGAGGCAAAGTGTCTTCTGCTTTCATCACCCTTTCAATGAAAATTGCACAAAATAAGAACACAGTGAACAGTAAACAAGAGGAAAACTTTTTTAAATTGATTTCAAAACATTTCGATATTTACTGCATTCCCACATTGTAAATCGTGCAATTACTAGGTGCTAATTAAAAACTGAGAGTTGAACATATTTCATCTTTTGTTTGACTTAAAAAATCATTTTATAAATGTACCGAAAGAATTATTTTATACATTTACAGAAATAAAATATTTATGAAAATTGTTAGAACGTTTAATATAGTAATTGCGTAAGCGAACAACAAAGAACGGGTATCTTTAAAATAACGTATCAATTGTTTATTGGCTCTGATCCTAGCATTTTTTACAGTGATTCGTTTAATTATTTTATTTCATTTGTAATGTTGTATCTACGATCCATTTCCCAGATCTTAAAGTGTTTTTATCGACACCTTTGATTGAATTTTACTTATCCACTGTATTAAAATTTCCATTACTAAAATTATGCTGCCACAGACTATATCACATTCTATCTCGCGTTAGCTATGTTTGGGCAGTAAGAAAGGATCCTGACATTGACATCTTCGGAACTTGAGTCTCCTCTTGTTATATGAACATTAATCCTATGGTTCAAAGTTGGAAAATCTACTTAAACATTCGTTAATGAAATGACTAAGATAATCTCGAATATATTGGCTGATCGTCATGAGGCTATTCAGCTATGCAGCCTTCGTTGGTTTGACTAGTCTTGAACTACTTTAACAATTCTCTATAAATTGGCGATGATTTTGTCTTAACTGAAAAATGTACGAGTTTTGGGTTTATAATTAAGTCAAAAGCTTATGATGGAGGGAATTAGCAAGTGCCTGAATGTATCTACTGCTCCAGTGTGCGACCTTTTAGAGACATGGAAAGGAAGTCGGAAAATGGAAGAATACAAAAAGAGTTCAAAGTTTTTGCATGATGTGATATCTAGAAAGACTGTGTGGGACGTAGTTTTACAAAGTGTCTATATAGGATCAAGCCCAATTCGGTTCCAGCTTAAACAAAAATCTTTCTGCATTCTTTGTTTAAATAAATGTGATGTGAATATGGTTCGGTTTAAACGAAATTTTGCGCCAAGTTCGAGGCATTGGCCTGAAAAGGACCTTACAATCTGGGTGATAAATGGATTTATCCTAATAACATTTGGCTTGAATGCTAATTCATTTTGGTCTAATAAAGATTATTTTACCAAGAAATAAATAAGCTTAATCACTCCTAAATTCATCAACACAACATGTATATATGAAATAATAGACAGCCAAGTTAATCGAAGTTGGAGGATTTCTTGTTTTGCATAATGAATTATCCTTATTAATCATGGAATACTCTAAATGTCAAAAATATACTAAATGCGTTTATTAAATTATCTTATTAAACTGTGCTAATTGCATTTATCTTCCTTTAAGGCAGGCAAAGTGGATAACTATTCGTAATTAAAAATCATAATAAATCATAGCAAACTTAAATGAACTAAGATATAAAAAAAGTTTCTGTTTTAAATTTCCCTCGAATCGTAAAAAATGAAAAATTATAATTCATAATAGCACACAATATTATCAAAAATATTAATCAACCAACCCTTAGAGAACTCCCTTCAGCTCCATACTGTTTAAACTAGACTTTTAAAACTTAATTAACTCACTCTTGGTTGTAAGAAGGGAAGAGGGAACTTCCATTTAATAAAATCAACCTATCCAATGCCCTGCACATCGTAGACCTATGTTCATCAAGAACTAATGCAACATGAAGTTACTTGGGTGAAAAAATAAGCTGACCAAATCAGGTCTCGAAGTGAAATCGATGTGAGATATTTTTAGTTAATAGAGACAGCCTACGTATCTACAGCTTCATTTAAGTTGTAAATTATTAGTCATTACTATTAAGTCACAGAAAGTCCTTAGAATAGAATTTAAAATTTTTTTAAAGAAGAAATGACTTTCTAATGGCACATGAGGCAGTATAACGAAGAAGCAAGGAACGGAGGCTGACTATTAGAGGCCATTATTTGTTCTTATCGCACCTCAAAATCTGCGTTTCTGGATGATTATATTCTAAGAACAATCAATAAAAGATAAAACTTGAAACATTGCAAAATCTAATGCATCTAAAAATTAAATACAAATTTCGATTGTTATTTTAAAAATTAGTAAAAATATGGTAAGTAAATGTTGCTTTTGTTAGATGGAATCCCATTGGGTGCTCTAAAAACAGTACCTGTTCCGTTTACCCACTACCAGCACACCCTTCTAAAAGCCAGGTCTGAAAATGCCAGTCACTCAAAAAAAGGTGACAGTTGGCTATCAACATCCACGTTGCCCTTCTCCTCTCGCCACTAATCTCCATGTCTTTTATTTGGAATTATGCATTTGATTTGTTTAATCCTATTTCCTTAAACTGGATAAGTCGAGGCTAAATTCAATTTCATACATATAATTGAGACAATTGTTAAGGCGCAATATTTAACATCTCTTAAATCCCAAGTCAAATTAGCATCACGTTCACCTTGGATAGATTTTTAGAACCTCGCGGTTAGATACTCAAATTCTGACAATCTCCACTAGATATACTTAGCCAGTTTAGTCGACCATTCGGTTTGCCGCTAATTGGGTAATAATGGATTAAGGGTAGGCTAACAAATCGCTTAAGCGGCTTCGAAGAGAGTCTCAAAATGAACGGACGTCATTCAATTTAGAAGCAGAAACAGTGACCTTCAATCCTTCACATTAGGAATAATACTAAAGTTATATCTTAATTTGATTAAAGTAGCTATTAAGCAAAAAAATTAATGGCGAATAAATTTAACAAAAGGAATCAGGTATTTATTAAAATTGATCAAGCTTGGAAATTTCTCAAAGCAATCAGTTGATTTGATTCAATTGAACTAGAGGCTTTGTTAATGAAAGAAATAACCACTTAAGAGTGCCAAGAAGCCAAAGTTATCAGTGAATTCCCAACCACCGTTTGACTTATTTCTTTGAAATCATCGATTTTCGTCACTACTTAAATTTGCCTTGAAAATGGAGAGCAAAGTTTATTTGTTTATAACGAAATCAATCGCATAAAAACTACTTATTAGCGTGTGTGCTTCACATAAAAAAATAACTTTTAAAATTCTAGCCTTGAGATCACATGCTCTGCCCTCGAGAATAACCTTGGCTCATTTAAAAGTGCAGAGCATGCCAACAAAATTTCCTCATATGTTATGACTTTATAAAATGCGATGTATGGATCAAACTTAGACACTTTGTTGCCTGTGCGATTAGTCCAATGTTTAATAATATAATTTAACTATTTATCGCCTCTTTCCGGAATGAATTAATTGCCAGTTCAGATATTATCACTTCTTCGTTATATCTTCGTTATCAACTATACTTATAAATGCGACATTGGTCTTTGAGGGTTATCACAAAAAATCTTGACCTTATTTCAAACTGGCCAGTAAGATCAAATTGTTTTGAATACATTAATTAAGGAGAATCTTAGAGATTCATTAAACTAGATTAAGTTAAAAAAGTTGAAATTTGAATGGTACGATGTTTTGGGATGTTTAGGGAAAAAACGCCTGTGTCTTTTGTTGTCTGATTGCACCCTTCCTTCCCCCTCCCCTCCCCAAACCATCTCAACAAACCATAAACGCAGAAAACATTTGCTTGAATATATTCAGTGGGAGTTTTAGTTGAATGTAAAGAGGATAGAAGCTGACCTTTCTTTGAATCAGGCAAAATTTCAAAAGTTTTCCAAGACCGTATATAATGCACATGTTCAGTACCACAAAATAAAGTGGAATATAATCTGGGAAATGGGTATTCACTTCGAATAGGCTCCAGAATTACATGCAATGGTAAAAATGCCCATTTAGCTACCCTCCTTAGATTCGAAAAATACATCATTCATAACCAATTGGTATAGCCATCATCAAAGTAAATCAACTTGGTAATAAGGATCACATTATAAAATTGACTTTGGGAAAATCTTGTTAATGTCATTTGATTTATATCGCTTACAATAAATTAGAAAATGAAACAGATTACACATATAATGCTTCTAATCTCTATGGGTACTTATACTAGTTACATCTCCTACTGGTCTACTTCGAGATTCATAATTGAAATAAGAAGACATTTAGCACGGATAGCACTTATTATTAAAGTGGTTATCTTGCTAGAAATTAACTATGTTAATTCCAATTTGCATGAAATTCTTGTTATTTCCTCCTACGGCACTTGGCAATCTCCGTCTTACGAGAACATCTACACAAATTCATTCTAGCTGTCCTATTAAATTGACCTTATCTTCCCCATTCCCACAGTAAAATAGATAATTAGTCTTTATTTACACTAAATCTCAAAGGCATTTTTTAATTTAGCTTACATTCTGGCGGCCCATTTATAGTTAAATTATTAACTTAGCTACTTTTACCAATTTGTGGCATAAATTTTCTTGTTGACATTACGACAGGAGAACTGTAAGTGCTAAATGAACATTTTTTTCTTCCCAATAATTCAAAATTAAAATTTCATCAAAATTGCTCACTCATGTTTCACATAAGCTTCGTGCGAAGGCGGAAATGCAACTCTGTCGCGTAAGAAAACAAAAAATATGACCTTACAAAAAATCACTCCTTTTCTTGCTGCGTATTTTATTCATTTGTAGCAACTTGTTTCTCCTATTGGAATTCCCCCTTAATGCCTCTTAGTTACCACATTCGAAGTTAATCATGTTATGGTTGGGATGATTAAGCCGAGATGTGATATTTCAAACAGATCCATTGCCGAAAATATCAGCGTACCCACTTTGGGAGGGGTGACTCAGACATATTGCGGTTATTGGGGTGAAAATGAAACAACCGCTAACCCAAATCAGGGAACTTTGCCTATTCAAATTTGTAAGAATGTGGAGCCTATTTGGGGCTAAGGAGCCGCAGGTTTAGCCAATAATTAATCATTCTGGCGAATCAAAGGTTAACTATATGGATTAATTTCAAGGCGTTTTCGATCTGGTCGTGGAACGGAATAAACTGTAGAAAGAGTGAAAATAATTGAAGCGATTTCGTGGCAAGGGAAGATCATGAAAGACAGAAATTGTTGAAGAAATCGAGAGCCCAAAGTAATTTTCACATTGCTAAGGACTTCATGTTTTGTGAAAGCCAGATTTTCGAAGCCATTACTTCTAGAGTCACCCCTAACGAACTAACATTGGCTTCAAGTATATGGGTTCCTAATAGTGACAGTATTTATTTGAAAGTGTTTGATTAAAATTTGAGGTACATCAACTCCCCCCCCCCTGTCAAATCATGTCCATTTCTCAACCTGGTGGAGAAAATTGAAAAGGAGTCAATAGGACTGGAATATTGTGTACAAGAATGCCCGCAGTAATCTGGCTGTGTATAATTGTCATTCGTGTATTTGAAAGTAAATCATTCATCAAGTATTGAACAACCTAAGCCCAAAATCGACATAGAGGAAGAATCTTTCTCACCTCGACTGTACTCTCCACATTTTTATTCACCCAACCACACCTCCTAAAGGGCTTTCTGTTCACTGGTTTCAACTGTTATTTTTTCATAATGAAAAATCGTGACACAATTTTGACTTGCAGTATAATAAACTCAAATAGAAGCACTTTCGAGGTGATTGGAATTCCATATATTCTCAAAAAATTAAATGAGAAAAAAATTTTATATTCATCAAATTTTAAAGTAATAAACTAGAATAATACCTTTGTACAATTTGAATGGAATTAGTTGTTTCAAATAGTAGAAAATGCACATTCTTCAGTAACAAAAACCTAAATGTTCTGCAGCTATACCGATCTGAGACGCAACATCGTCCAATATCTATGGAATCTATATTTTATAAGAATATGTTCTTCTAAATATGGTCTCAAATAAGAATTGGCATTTAAATTAGACGAATAAGGAAATACAATTCACTCTATTGAGGATTAGTAAGCTCTTCTATGTCAAAACCATGAACATTAGATAATTAGAACATGGAGCCATTGACTGCAACCACAATTTTTAAAAAAAATGTTTAAGCAATATTCAATTATTTTACAGTTCTTCGTGTTTAGATACTCTTCGTTGTGAGAGTGAAATAAAGTAAACAAAAGCGTTTTTTATCCTTTAAGCCCAATCTAATTCAACCACCCATTAAGATGCCTTCATAGATAAGTTCCAGCCAGAAGATAGTTCGCGTTAGTAACCCCCACTTGCCAGGATACCAGCACGATTAGGGGGGGGGGAGGATATCGATCGCAAAAGGAAACAAAGGAGACTACTTTCCTTTCCCAAACAGTTAACTGTAATTATTGCTTCTTGTAAATTCAAATTCAAATATTGACAGCTGACATCTTCCCATTCAATCAATTGACTATTTATAGATGTAATAATGGCTTCAACAAACGGAAGCCCACCTGCTTGAATGGAAAAGCGAGTCTTGGAGTCGATGCATTTAAGTTCGAAATAGGAAGCATATGAAATTAGATAAACGTATCAAGTAACAAAAAGCCTTGCATGCATGGTAATTGTGATATCGAGATACAAAAGTTTAACGTCATCACACGCACCAAATTAAAAAGTGCGAGGACAGCGGTTGAGATTTTGAAGAATGTTTCCAAAACCGGTATTTTTGGCAAAAAAACGCTAATGAATAATTTTAGTTATGATTAGGGTGTTGAAATCACTAGGTGTTGGAAGTAGTGAAACAGAACATTGTATTATAATCAAATTAGAGCTTGCAATAACTTAATTTCAATTCCACTTGTTTATTCAAAAGGTACTAACAATTTTACAATTATGAGTCTTAAGAGGCATTGCATTAGGGAAAGTCATATATTAGGCAGAAAATAGTTTTTTAAATAGATCTAAGTAGCGCAGGGCTTATTGGATGAGCGAAGGTCGTCAACGAATGATTCGTTGACCTTGTATCTTGCTCACGATAGGTTGGCATAAATAACACGCATTCGCTCGCTGGTTTGCTTTTTCCTCATGGACAATACGCCAAAACCTGTATGTATTATTCACGTTTTAACCCTATATTGACTTTTTGGGCATGTAAGAGGAGGAAAAAGTCAAATGAGGCACTAAACTACTTTGGGTACTGGAAATAAATTAAAGCATTATTCATACCTGTAATTGAAGGGCAGCGAATAACGAAGCTTCCTCGTTGGTGCATTCAACAGCTTCCGATACGATCGACCACCGTGCTTGTTCAAATAACTGATTAATCCTCACTGCATTACTTTTCAGGGTCAACTCATAAAAGACATTGTATTTGAAACGTAATCTCAATAAGGGAATGGATGAAATCGTCTCACTAATACCATTCTCTTTGCCATCCATGTTCTCGTAGCTATCGTCAAGAACTTCCGAAGATAGGGAAATATCATCAAGATTGAGAGATTTTGGATAAATCCCCTGTTCCATTAGCGACCGACCCAAATCAAGCCAAGCGCTTGAAAATCTAGCTCGAGAGAAAAATCCACGACAACGAGAAATGCTTCCGGAATTAAGGGCTTCTGATAAAGTGACGGAAGGACTAAAGATTAAGCTAGGGTCATCACATATTTCTAATTTGCTAAGAGGCATTCCATACAAGGACTGGGAGAGATAGATCGATTCTGGTCGTATCGGTGCTGAGGAGGTAGTTCCGCTCATTGGACGATTTCGCACTCTAGGAGGACCGTAGACTTGAGGCCTATGGGACATTGTGTGACTATTATTTGAAATAACCGTTCTAAGATGCTTTTCGGAATGCTCTGCAGACGATGGCATGACACAACTGACAGGTCGCTTTTGTCGAAGTTCTGATTTTGAAGGGGAGGAGACTGTCAATTTCTTGAAAGACCTGCGTGCTGTTAGCGATGGAAGAGTATTCCAATGTTCTCCCCACATAAAAGACAATTTGCCGTGTGAACATAGATCAGATTCGGGGTATTGAAGAGATAATTCTTCTGGATGAGTTATTCCAAAATACTTACATATAAGGATCACAACTCTGAATACAGGTTCCGTGAAATTCACATCACAGAATACCCGTGTTTGTAGATCAGGTAGTTGAACTCTTAATCGTCCATGAACTCGAATGAAATGGAGCTTAGCATCTGCTTGTAATCCATGCTGGTCTAGGCTAGCATGAGTTTGTAAAATCCACCTGTTCTTTGCTGGCCACCAGAGGGCGAAATCCGACCATCCGGAACTTATTAATCCAGGAGAAAGTGATATATCAGACGCATCACAGGTGAGTTTGGGTGGGTGGGGCAGTCCCTCAGTGAGGCCAACGAGAACTCGTCCAATAGACCAGTCGCCTTTGACTCGTACTCGACGATCAACATTAAGCGAATCTACTCGGATGCAGAGCAGCCAAGATCCATCCACATAGTGTCCTCCTTCTGATATCATTCTGTTGTAAAGTGGGTGCTGGTGTTAATTAGGCATAATTTGAGGCAGTAATGATGTGGAGGGGATGAGTAAAGGAGAACAGTAATGAAGCACCAAAGAGAAACCGTGTGCGCTCTCGAATACGCAGAATTCTTGGCATGTATGCGTTGGTTGTCCTCCAATGTCACACTTCATTGGCTCCCTGATTTTACGCATGTCAACCAATGAGAGAGCAACACAAAAGCCAGGGTTTGCTGATGTTAGATGTCATGTTCTCTACTTTTTCGTATTTAAGTTTGACTTTTTCCTTAAGGATATAATTTATTCAAAATATTTGGCAAATTGATGACATTTATCATAGTATTATTTAGTTTATGTGTGATTATACAAACTTATTGCCCTAAAGTGCCAACCCACGTGGAGTATCTATTGCTATTTGAAAGTGAATTTGTAGGCTTTGACTGGCGCGAAAGTTTCTATTTGGACATTTTCAATTGCACTAAAACCAAAATCCAATCAATTGCTTATTATTTAGCTTTATTTAATAGAAGGTGGTGCTACTTACCTAAGGTTATTATTACTATACATTAATAAATTAAAGTCATATTTTAATGAAAGTTGGGAATCTTGATATTTAGGAAATATTTTAGGAGATCGATTTTCGATCCGTTTTTCATTTCTCTTAAACCCTTTTTAAAATATATGTTCTTGATTAATTCGCTGAGTTGCCGCGCAGTTGGCGTTTCATTAAATTTAGGAATGAGCTTATTAAAATTACGTAGTCAATTATTTATAGCCAAACCAATTTACATTCACGTACAAACAAGAAAAATAAATAAAAATGGCTTTTACTTCTTTTAGTTAGCGCATTTAGACTTGAAAGCTCTTATTCAAACTTTGGTTTATTCGATATACCAAGCATATATGAGTCGACATCGAAATAACTGTCTTCAGGAGCTCACCGGTTAACTTCCTTGCCTTCATCCAGAGGTCGACGGTTCCTCCTTCCACGAGTTCTTGTCTAATAGTTGGCCCAATTGTGCTATCCATGTATATCCAATGTGGTAAATAGAGCCTTATGAAATGGTCTCTTGAGTTACTTACCAAATCAATTGTTCTCTTTTGCTTGTACGGTGGGGATACTTGAACTTATCTCTAATTCGCTACCTAAGACACATTCGATGGCAGAACACAGACGCGAAATATAAACATTCAGTTAAAAAATATTCATTTTTATATTTCCTACGCGATCGTATAAAAACACTAGAAAAAACTGACCTGTGGAAGAAATTAAATAGTTGTGATTATGACGGTTTGGAACTTACGCCTACCATAAGACTGCTGGAATAACGAAGGGTAGGGTAGATGGTGGAGGGGGAGGGGGAGGGGGGCGGGGATCTCGTCCAATTTCGTGTTCTCACCTTTTAATTGGGAGCCTTAATAAAATTACCGCCTCCAATCAGATTACCAATTAAGGGATAGCAGAAGAGAGGGAATTAATCCTAGTTTCATATTCTCAAACACTCTTCTAATGTCCTAATACCATTTTCTGATTTCAGTTGATCCCCTTACTCTTGATAGACAAAATCACTCGAATGTGACTTATTTAAATTTGGTAGTAAAATAATTGTGCATTGATATACCACATCCATTAAAGTCAAAAGTTATCTAATTGATTATGAAAAGGTCTCAGAGACGTCAGTAAATAAAATAAACTGATTTCGTTTTTAAACAACAGCAATCTAGGATACGCGAATAGAATAGATATTTAGAAGTTCCCATCTAGAAATCAGTTATTTGGCAACCACAAATTGGATTTTTTCAGGTCTTAGTGACGAAATTATTCCACAAGTTAGTCATAATGGACATGTAAGAACCTTCCTATGCTGATTTCGTAATGCAGAGTAACAGATTTTCACAAAGCAGCTATGAGCAACTCAATGTCTAACGAGTAAGTCAGAAGAAAAATTGACGCTCTAACCAACGTTTTCACAATGTTGAAAGTGGAAAGCTAATTTCTATTTTTCAACAGTTATAGAGTTAATGGCCCTAAATTTGGTGGCATCTCTCGGCCCTTATCAATCTGTTGATTGGGATACACTTCGAAAGTGAGGTAACTTTAGACGCTGAAATAATCAGTATTTCGTTTTTTTCCATCTAAGAAACGAGCTCATGTGACCTCAGCCCACTAAATCTTGGCCCTTTTGTGTGGTGATTGAAATTTGCTGGCTTCTATAGTCTTGCTTGGACCTCCCGCGCGGAATGCTGTTGTCAGTTAATGATTGATTGCTGCCTAATCTGGTTCAACAGAATTAAAATCGAAATCAATCAATACTTGGGAGCTATTTTATAGGATAATTATTATTATTAGAGCAAATGACATTAGTGATCAAACTCTAATGTTTGTTCGCGGGCCTAATTCGAATATTTGCAAAGGGTGAACCCTACCTAGGAAGACTTTAAACAACTTTGTTATTGATGTGATTTAAAAGAATGTTTTGTACGCAGTGTTAAAAGGCCGCTTTCTGTTGCTATGATATCACTAAGCTGTAGTTGTTTCAAGCACGAAAAAATAGAGGAAACCTCAGTGTTGTCAATCTAAGATATTTAATTATAATTTGGCAAAGTACTTCATTTGAATTCAGGTTTCTTCCATATGACTTAAGTTTGAAGGTTAACCTCACTGGCTGAAAAATTAGATGATTTCATTTTGACTAACTGTCAAGTTGTCAGGACTGATGTACATAGCATGCTGATGGAATTGATTGGCGAGATGATGGTTATCTGTTGGAACAAATCATGGACGCTGATACCTAGACCTGCGTTTGTCGTCGTCCTAGTAGTCTTTTTTCAAACTCTTACGAATGGTAAGTGATAAATATTTAAACAATTTCCATAATCGATATAGTTTAAGCATTGCGAATTGCACTCTAATTGAAATGAAAGCGAAATTTAAGCGCATTTTTATTTGATCTTTCTATTACATCATAATATAATTGGAAGTGGAAATTGAGGTGGATATGTACTAATTACCCTTGTTATCTTCACCATTATACTGCTTCCATAACTTGTGCATATTAGCGGAAGATTCATTATGGTCGTGTAATGCATTTGCCTTAGTAGTAACTATATGAGATGGAATTCCCATGGCACAATGTTTTTTGTCGTTCTTTCTCCTTGTGGCAGTAGCAGTACAAATCTGTTCCCTATAGCCATGATCTTAGCGCCTACTGTCAACTATTAGGCTGCTACAGACCAGACATGTTGTTATATCATGACATTTGTATTAGTTTAACAAAGAACTTTTCTTCAAATAACTGCTATTTGACGTCAGAGCACTGTCGGAGAGATGGCAGTTTTTTCGTTGTCAAGATGTCAAAAGCAGCATGAATTCACATACCAATAAGAATGATGAGTGGCTATTTGAGGAATTTGTAGGTGCCAAGGCAACTAAATGTCTTGGGGACCAATTAATTTAATTTGTGAAATAAAAGTGTTGGTTTATGTTATTGTAAGTTAAGTTAACATCTAACGCTATGCCACCTTTGTTTACTTAAGATCATATATGCTTCCAAAACATTTAAATTCGAATTAGTTTCGCAGCTCTTTACTTAAATATTGTAAAAATTAAGCCAACGTTTTAAATAAGTAAGATTCTGTGGAATACTGATTTGCACTCAGCATATTTTTTGCCCTTACTCTTTAGTGTTCATTGGATTTATTTTCGTCCGATTTAATTGATTTCCATCAATGGCCTCTAATAATTACTTTTCATATAAATAATATGTGTTCCAAGAATCTGCCGGATATGGCTTATCAGACCATAGAACCATAATTTTCAGCGTTTATAATTTATAGAAGGGAAAACCAGGATTAATACCTCAATGGTAGATGCTCATCAAGATCAGTTAATACGGATCAATATAAAAGAGCATAGGCATGGTAACAATGATCCAGGAAAGCGAGACAATCACCATTTCGTAGCATCTACGCGCGGAATGGATTTAAAAATAATTGTATGCACTCTCCTATTCTTGATCACAGAGTACGAAAAGAGCCCTCAGTGCTCATTGGTAGGAAGCCTACAAAACGAAGGTCGTTGCAAGCGTGTTTATATTTTGTCCCTGGGTATGCAGTGCTTGCAGTTGTCTGCGTCGTTCAAGGAAGCATATTGCTCCCGACTGCTTGATAGGTTTTTTGAGTTAAAAACTCCTTCACTTTTGGGCGTTTTTCTCCCAGCCCCAGCAGAACACCGACTGCTCACTGTCCATACGATGAATCTTTTACTGCTAACTCAACTATCCTAGACTTTTTTTAGTTTGAGTTAACTGTAGGGACTTAGGTTAATGCAACATTGACTAGACCCTCTAGCTTTGCCACTGCTGATAAGAAACATGCTTAGCCTAAGTGTCATATAGTAAGCAACTGCCCAAACTAGGCGGCAAATTGGTTCAATGCGGATTTACGACCCGGGGAAAAAATAAGAAATCAAAATTTGATCGATAAAAGTTCTAACAAAATTCTTTTATTACGTTCAGATTAAACTCCAATAGCTCCTTAAATCCCGTATAAATTTCTGGTATCATGAACAATTCATCACCAACAAGTCTATTTTGACTGACGGTCAGCCACTTCATATAATTTCGATCTTTAATAATCCAATTTACGAATATGATGTTTATTGACATGATGCACAGTTCAATGGGGTGCTGTCTTAGTGTGAACGTATTTGTTCTTTTGTTTTGATCAATGCTTTCTGGCTGTTTGTGCAATGTTCCATTGATGTTTAAGTTACTTTAATTATGTCTTCAATGTGACTTCGGTCCACAGTAAATAGTGAATACATAATACCTCGAAAGCATTTATTTCAACTGTATATACGCGGGAACAATTAAGTTATATGCAAAATTTCTTAATTTGGATTTCATGAGAGGTCCTAGGACCGTGACTTATTAAATCCTCAACACACAAATTTTTAATGTGCATATCTTTTATCCTCTTCTTGTGGGTATGTGTAAAGATGAATACTAATTGAAATCTGATAATGACTAGGTGATTCGTTTATGTACATATTTAGAAAATCGAAACTTACGAAATGCATTTGGTTTTGTAGCCAATATATTGCCATACAACAGCACAATTTCAAACCTATTTATTTGGATTTATTTCAATGCTTAAGCGTAAAGCTGGCTCTAAAATAATATTCTTATTCAAACCGAGGAGAAGAATATGAACAAATCGAGCAAAAATGGACAAATTGAAAAAGGTCCATTCCAATTCTCAAATTTGATTATACACTCTACCTTTTCCTTCAATTAAACTATTTGACAGCCTCCTTTAAACCCTTCTTTTTATATGAACTAATTAAATTCAATTTCATAAAATTAATTAATTAATTCTTTTACTTATAAAAATAGCAAATTAATAACTATAACTGGGTGGATAAAGTTTGAAAAATGACAAGAAGGATTTTTTCCCTTGAATTTCAGCAGATTGGTACTTTTCAAAAGATCTATTTAAGAGACACATTGATTTAATTTGCGCATTGAAGCTGGCAATTCAGTGCGTGGTGGTTCAACTACCCATTCTGTTAGACCTCGAAAATTGAAAATAGTAGTCCAAACGTCCTCGTCAACATTTGCGCTGTAGAAGTAGCGATCTTGTAAATAGTGCAGAGGCACCGCACTCTTTTCTGCGAACTTTCGAATGCATTTGAAAGCTTCGCACTTTCCGTTTCCTCTCTAATTACCTCGAGGTGATCGTTTGCGCATTCCTAGACACTTTAAAGCCTCATTATGCCAATGACTCAACGAAAATTTTACGTCGTCTGCCGCACTGGTAACCTAGACCTGATCCCAATGTTTATTTAAGCAATTCCCACACACAGTGTTATAGTTGTTGCATAACGCGTTAAACTGTGGGCACAACTATACTAGGCATTCATTAGAAATTTGTCCTGAATAAGTATCAACAATTACTTCTGCTTGAGCTGGGGTGCGCAATAGACTTACCTCCACGTGGTGCACCCTGGGCAACGTATATTCATACGGCAAAAAAGTCTATTAACCGGCAGTTGACTTCTCACTTCAAACTATCATTACCTCACTCTATGCCATATTTGATTACTTCCACATTACTCACCTCACCTTTTATCTACCTTTGTGTTTGTCTCTTACATCTTTGAAACACTCTTCTCTTCCCCCTCCCCTCTCGAATTTTTTTCAATTCGATGTTCCTCCCCCTCTGTGAAGCCTGAAGTCAACTAAAGGCCTAATGATAACCATCAAGATGCCTACCATTTGATATAAATTAACTTCTGCTTGAGGTAGAAAAATAAAGGAATGTAAGAAGGAGCAAAGCGTGATCGAAGTAGGTCTTAGGAAGGTTTGAGCAAAAAAGTTACACTCAAATTATGAGCCTTGCAGTCCAAGTTGC
>UZAE01000055.1:0-45177 GCA_900617975.1 Rodentolepis nana | reverse complement strand
CCTCTTGAATTTTTTACACTTTGATGTTCCTTCCCCTCTGTGAAAACTGAAGTCAACTAAAGGGCTAATGATAACAATCAAAACGCCTGCCATTTGATATAATAAAAAAAATACAGTTGACTATTCAACCCATGGGCATGTACCGATGAGAATCAAACCCTCGACGACTGGGATGACGGATATACATGGTGACGAATGCAACACAGTTGATTGCTTACCCTCTACTACTGCAGGTTTCGGATGTTTAGGCGGTCTTCCACGCGGTTTCGGTGAAGTTACAACTGCAGGCGCAGATGATGTTGCTGTTGTTGCTTGCAGAAGATACTTCTTTGGCTTCCTTCCCCTTTTTCCAGGAGTATGTACTGGTGGAGCCACAACCGACAACTCGTCTCTCCTAACCTCATCAGCGGTGGATGGGGATGCAGACATACCGAGCTGCTGACTTTCCGTCATCATTGAATGCACTGAGGTGGAGTTAATGGAGGAAGAAACCATACTTGCGAAGCCAATCGCAGCAGCCTTTAAATGCAAATAAAATCTTTGACTCAACGTGATAGCATTAATCTATTTTAAATTACAAATGCCACTGCGGCCATTAAGAGATCCCATTTATCGACAAAAAATGATATAACTCCAGGACTTCTTTTAAGCACGAAGTAAATACATTGGAGTGGATTCCCAATCACACCGACAAAGTCCACCCATGTGATGACATTAAGTGGAGAAATGATATACAGTTGGAACAACTAACAACTTGGCTCAATATTTTGTAGAACAGAACAGACTCTGCACATGCAACTAGCATGTATCAACGTGGTAACGACAAGGGAGTGACTAAAATGTTAGCCACGACCGATAAACTTAAAAACAATTAGAATCGCAAAATCATTCACCACTTCTAGCCACCATTACCAAATGAATCCGTAATTTAATTAGGTTTACACTGTAAAACTTGGGAAAAGGAGAAAAGAATCATATTCAAAACAAAGGTACGTTATTTGGCTTTGCGAGCAATAGTACCGACAAATTAACCATACCAAGCACCGAAAGGGATACAATTGTTTAATAAATTGCGACAAGAAATTTCATTATAGAGGGAAGGCGTTTTCACTAGATGCTGGCGCAGAAATAGCACCATTTGAATTATTAAAGCACTAAATTACAAAAACACTAATTAAACAGAATATTTCAGAGAATCAAAATTGTTTTACTTGCCAGATGGCCGACCTTTTTAATGGATAGAAAGCCATATCAAGTAACTTTATGACAAAGGCGGCTCTCTGAGTCAGTAAAATTCTGAAGCCTAAGCAAAATCTGGGTCAGAAGTAAGGAAAACAGGAAAGCCAGAGACTTCAAAACCTACAGGGAACTGAAGTAAAATACGCAAATAGACCCCGCTTTTAGGGCTGTGTTTCCACGTTCGGACCCAAATACGGACTATCACAACTACAACATTTCCTGTCAGTCAGGTACACAATAAATCCCCCTATACCCACGTTGTGTACATAAAGCCGTATTCTTAATAAAGAGAAAACCGTTATTTGAAATATTTGACCACACCTTTCTAGCTAGTTTTGAGCTACTACTTACATAACAAACAGCAATGAGTAGCCTTGGTTACTGACTAAAACAATCCATCAATAGTAGCTGATTCGAAGGCTACTTTGACTAAACCTGTCAACCTCACCCCTTATGGATTATGCGGCTGCAATACTTCCATACATGTTCAACAAATTCACACCGAAGTGTTCATTTCTACGTCAATCTACCTCCATCACAATAACCCAAATTACAAGGGGATATTGCAACGGAATTATTCATAATAAAATTATACCCATTTCTTGAAATTTTAAAAACTAGATTGCTCTACGGGTATACGACAAGAGATTGGCGATAATCAAGACTTAGCTTCGACCCAGGTTTCCATTCATTCAAATTACCACAATAAACATATCAATTATAATTCGGTCGAAGACATTCACACTTTGCAAACGGCAAGTATACTATCATATGAACATTAAACAATGATTAATTAATGGCACAATACTTTGTTAAAAATTACTATAAGAATTTCATTAATGAATACGACTTTGAGTCCTACATTTATTACAAATAAACATACATTAGGCGCAAATTCCTTCTTACTGTTTCTTTGAATTCGCAAACTACTCCTATTAGCATTTTCGTGAAAGTAACAAAACTATCCGCAAATGACCTCATATTTATGCTGAACAAAGAACATGGGAAAATGAAAGATTACATAGACAGTATTCGCACCATTTTAAAATAGCGTAATAGCTACGCAATCGTACATTAGCAATAAAGAAAGAGCAAGCCAAGGTTACTGAAATGGAAGAAGTGAAGAGAACAACCGCGTTAGTTTACAGTAAGAAACTGTTATGACGCCACTATCTAAGTGTAAGTTGGGTAAGCGTTCTATTCTGCTGTCAGATGAATTCTAATTGGATAATATTAAAGAAGGGACAAAAATCCCAATTTGCATCCTTAAACTACAACTGAGCACTCGAAACTTGAAGGAAGGAATTGAAACTGAGCAAAAAATCTTAATTTCAAAGCTGACATCGCCTAATTTGTTTTTCTTATCCCAATCAGAAGACATGTGCCCGAATACGTTCAAATGATAGATTTTGTTTAGATGAATTAAATAACAGAAATAATGGTCCATATGGTGGAACTTAAAACAATTACATTTAGGAATAGTAACGTAATGTGCTTTAAACGAGGAATCCGTTAATTTGATTACAAACAAGTATCATACCAATGGAACATACGTTCATAATTTGAGAAAAGTTCAGTTCCGATTGGCTGTTAAAGCAAAATGAGGGCATACCACAGTATGAATTTATTATAAGAATACATTTGCTTAAAAGGTATTAGAACATTTAAACCAAACCTACACATACTAGTCCATCAATCAATTAACTAACAGGCATTCCCAAACCTTCCCACCGGTCAATGCAACAACAATTTTCAAGCTAAAAAGTTCATATTAAGCTTCAATACTAGCGAAACAAACAGAAACATCCACTGAACTAAAGACTGCGCACAAAATCTTACCTCTCTTTTCGGTCGGCCACTGGGCGATTGGCTTCTTTTGCTCGGTCGACCTAAAACGAAAAGAGTGATTTGACGAACAACTAATTAGACGTTTTTAATATAATCGACAGGACAAACCTCTAGGTCGCTTTTTAGGAATCTCAGGTTCTACAGCAGCTATTTCTTTTCCAAGTTGTTCCTGGCTCTTCAGACCATCTACATCTTCATCCAGTTGTGGGAAAGAAGAGAAAGAACGTAAGACAGATTCCCTTTCCTCGTCATCAGTAGCAACTAACCCTCCTGGTAAGTCGTTATCACTTCCCGGCTTATCAGACACACCCTTATAGCGTTTGCGTGGTGGAAGAAGAGCAGCGGATGATAGCACGGTGCCTCCAGTTTGAAGAGTATCAACATCAAGCAACTTAGTGATAGCACCGGTGGTTGAAGCTGGAGATGCAAGAGCTGTAACTTCCTCAGAGATTGGCTGGTAACGAGGTGGTGTGGCACGACGTTTTCTCCCACCTTTAGCGTGATGAATCTCAACAGGTGGCGAATGCTCCTAAAAGATTCAGGTAAATATAAACCATACGATGTAGTGAGGGCATTGATTTTCTATGATTGGTTAGCCACTCATTGGGATGCTTCCATTAACTACCGATCCTTTACACGCTTATGATTCAAATAACATAACCGTGAAGTATCCTTCAGGATACATTTTCTTCTATTAAGTTTAAGATCTAGTGTGGCAATGGGTTACCTTGAGGAAGAAAATTAGTAAGCACTGTCGATATAAACAGTCTCTTATATCACAATCAACGCAACCTAATAAAAATGAATTCTAGAAGCGCCAAACGTGAAATTGTTAGAATCTAGCATTGGAGGGGGGTTCTACGTGGCTCCTATTCGCGTACAAATTTGAGTAATAAGACTAAATTTATCTAGAGGTTAGTTATAAAGCTAGGCAACTTGGAATCAAACTAGTTAGGGTAATTTACACAGCAAATTAAAACAGTTCAAGACGAAACTTACGTCGATGGTAGATATTAAAAATTTGCATCTAGATCATAATTTAAAGAAAGAAATAAGACATTCAATGTTCTTTATAAATTTCTACAAATTATATTTATCTAAGCAATAGGAAATCTAGTTGTTTTTTCTTAATTAAATTGCAATTCACTTTCGAAATAATTTTAATTAGATAACTCATTCACTAGAAAAAAATAACTTCAAAAGCAACAACCACAGGGATAGAACTGCCCTAATATTCACTACAATTCACCACGTCTTATAAGAGATACAAAACAATACTTTAAACGAGCCTTAATAACTCACATTTTTCAGTAATAGATCCTCTCTAAAGTGGCCCGATCGTAATTCTGATCCTGTAGGCGATAGTGATGATTTGACAACTGACGAGGAATTATTCGAGGGAGCATGTTCACTTCCGGACCCAAGAGAGGAAGCAGGCCCAACTGACACCTTTCTCACCCTTCCACGAGTTGTCCTTTGGTCTGGTCCCTCTTCATTAGGACTTGGGAGAATCTGAAGCGTAAGAGGAGAAGCAGCATCTATAGAGCCTTTGTTTGGATCCCCTCCCCCAGAGTTAAGGGATTCCTGACTAGCGGCCTTCATCATAGCATCCCAGGTGACTAGATGTTTTAATTCTCTCGGAGTTCCTGTAGAACCTCGCCTTGATAAGGACGACTTGGATTTGATTGACGGTTGGGCGGTTAGAAAAGCAGAGGGCGGGTAATCTGGAAGAGGTGGTTGAGGTGAAGAGGATTTCTTGGCTGATTTCGGAGGTCTACCGCGTCCCCTTTTAGTAGGGGAAACGAGGGGGGTTGTAGAACTGGTCAGCGTATTAGCTGTCGGTACAGTAGCGGTGTCATTACAAATAAAACCATTCAACTGACCAACAGCTGTGGTAGCGTTTGTACTATTAGCTGTTGTGATACTTGTAGTGGATGCATCAATAGTGGTTGCCGTGGAGACTGATGCGGATTGGGATGACGCTTGAGTAGGTTGAAGGGAAGGCGTAGGATGAGGAGGCGGTAGGTAGATTGATGAGGAATCATGAGGTTCAAAAAATCGTGAGACCGTTGTTGAGGGAATAAGGAGAATATTGGCGGCTTTCTAAAAAATAATAGATTTGTGGATAAAACTTGTGCATTAAAACAAATCATTCTATAAAAAATACGAAGTGAACCCATAGGACATGAGTTGGACATAGACGCGTGCTAGGCGGTCTTACTTGGTTTAAGCGATTTAAAACTTTAACAGATTTCTAAGTTTATTAAATTGTGTTAACAACACCCGAGTAGGGTAGAATGACGACACTAAATAGAAAGTTGCAATGCATGTTATGTCGGACAAAATAAACGATCGATTTCACGAAATATGCATCAATTTTAAGTATTCAAAGTACAATTAGCGCTGTTCCACAAAGAAAATTGTTTCCTTAAACCAAATCGAACGTGTCTGATAACAAATATAAATTTTAAATCAGATCAATCAATTTAATTGATTAAGAGTGGATATATGTAGTTTATAAGCCTAGCATAACAACAAAAAAGGTTTAAATGGAAGCAAACAATATAGCATATAAACAGGTGGGCAGCAACGAAACAAAGTGAGGGATACTAGCATCACTATGATAGAAAGAAACTAAAATAAAAGCAGACAGATTAAAGTTTGGTTGGAATCACGTAAATGACAATATTTTATACTCAATAAAAAAAATAAATGAACAAACTCGGAAATACATTGTTGAAAGATGGGAATAGACAATTTCCTTACAAATAATTCAATCAGAAATTATAAATGAGCGAATAAAATGGTCATACATGGGGTTTACAATGGGATACGATTACGTTAATTTTAAGGGCCTCACACAAAAGATAAAACATCATGGGCAAAGATGAAAGAGGTAATATAATAAACAAAAATGAAATTAATCATTGAACAAAAATGGTATAAACTTGAAAATGGTAAGAAAGTCTTATGAAATATCCTTAAACGTAAAAGAATTGAAATAAATTGAAAGGCACAACAATGGCAAACAAAAACTATTAACTTTACTACAGTCGCAAACTAACAGACACTATTTACCACCATTAGGCACTACAATACAGGAAAATAAAGTAAACCCATTATCAAAGGTCACGATGAAAAATCTGTCCTAGAGCAAGATCACCGAATTCCCAATGACACCCTCCTGAACCATTACATAATTAAAAATGTTTACAACTGCGTACACATTTAACAAATCAAGTCGTCCAATAAATAGCATATTAAACACATGGCGAGGACGCTAGCTAAATAAATAAACTGTTAAACAGATAACGGAACAAATCTTAATTAAAATGATTACAGAAAATTAAAAATCGTAATATATAGCACTGGGGACAGAACTAAAAACAGTTTAAGAAAAAAATATGTAAATAAATGCAAAACAACTCATTTAGGCTCCTCAACATATAGCGTCTAAAAGTTTAATGCAATTGAAAATGCGAGAGAAACAACGCAAGTGGAATATATATCACGCAACCACTCATAACCTTGAGGTCCCGTGTGACAGCGTGAATCAGTGCGTTTGGAAGTCAAAGCAGCCTCCGCAAACCAGCGACAAGGGTCAGAGATTAATTTGCATATCAGACAAATACAAGGCACTTACAAGAAACCGTCGAGCGCATTTGTGTGACAGTAGTTCCAGTTTGGTAATCGGTGGCTTTAGCTGATTAGGAAAACCATTAAAAGGTAAACAGAGAGGAGAAAAGGAGACCATAGAGAGTTTCGGAGGTTTTGAAGGAATCGAAGAAATAGGAGATTGTTTACTACGTCGACCTCGACCTCTGACCGAACGAGGCGATGAATTTTGAGGGAGTGGAGATGTTGGTAAAGACACGGGTGCTGGAGGATTCGAAGGATCTGACGCTCTGGGAATAGGCTGAGGCTTAAAAGATCCAATACTACAGTTTGAGTAGAAGTTGGTGGAAAGGTCATTCATGGTTGCTAGAAAGGACTCATCAATCACAGCTCGTGAACGACGACTGTACTTGATAATTGCCCGTCGCTCACGCTTAGCCAACTTTCGAGGCCGATCAACTAAGAAGAATGAATAAATATTACGAAAGTAGAAAAAAAGCAGAATTAATCACAAAAAACTTACAAGCTTCGTTAGGAGAGCTGTAGGAAGGTGGGAGATTAGAATTAACTGGGGCTCCTGTTAAAAAAAGAATAAAAATTATAACATAAAAATGTCAATAGAAAGCGAAAGAAATTTACCAAGGTTAGGAGGAAGAACGGGATTAGAGTTAAATTGAGAAGAAGCTTGGTGACTGTGATAAGCATCCTGATCACTACTGGAAGTCCTTGAGTGTTCAGGAGAGAGGGAATTGTGATTATTTTCGTGGGATGAAATTGATGGATGATGGAGAGCAGAAGAAATGGATTTAGAAGGCGGCCTACCACGACGACCTGGAGGTTTGGCGGGAGTAAGCGGCGGCGATTTCGCGGGGCTATTACCGCTTCCCCGCCGCCTATTCTTTTTAGGCCGCATTTTACGGTAGACGTTTATAAATATTTCCCTAAAAATAAAGGAAGACGATATAATCCAATTATAATAAAATATTAGGAAATAAAAAAGGAAATATATAAAAATACTAACGACAAATATATTATGAGAGATTTTACAAATTAATGAAAACAAAAAACAAGTATTCAACTATCCATTAAGGCCATCTAACAATAACGCAGAAAATATATAAAAATAAATTTAGAGAACAAAATAATACCATATAATATAAAAATCCAAGTTCACATAAAAAATAATTAAGAAATAAAATTACGCTCTTAAATAATATCAATCAATCGAGCGCCAAAAAATGTAGTTATAAGGAAAAAACAAACAAGTCTACTAATAAATTCTGACTGTCATTCTTAAAAATAAATCATATTGCCATAAAATTATTTTAATTTTAATTTTTTATCAAAATATTACAATGTAAAGTAACTTTAACTTAATAATATTTGTCAATGTAGTTAATCATGCTCATATTAGCAAGATTTTCACAGTTTATAAAATTAACGAAACATAATTAAGAACATTATGTAGCAATATTTAGATGATTCAAATTATTCTTTTCTTTGTAAATTATGCCAATTAAGATTAATTCATGGAATTTTTCTATATATTTATGCATATCTTCACTTAAAGCATACTAGTAAGCATTAAAACTTATTAATTTTTTGGTGAAATCTATGACAAAATGTCAACATTACTATTATTAAAGTTAATAAATAAGGCATTGTGACTATCCTATTAAGTATATATGGAGTTTGCTGGTGAGTACTTTAATTACTTAGTCTGGAAATTATTATTATTGCTTCAAAAACGCTTCACGATTTTAAGTTTTTTTAGTATCAATTTCTAAACCTCAAATAATTTTTGTGATCTTCGATTTTTTGCGTCTTTGTTCTAAAACTATTTGCATAAGATATATATATAATTTATAACTACTATATATATATATATATATATATATATATAATTTTGAAGTTAAATAGGCAGTGCTGATGAATTTTTTGCGACTCTCTTTAAAGCATACACCGATCAAGCCGGCTGAATTAATATGACTTCTCTTCGATAAGCTACTTCAATGTCTTCGGTGACTAATACGCAAGTATTGTCGCATAGGAATTTATGTGGCATTCCTTTTGACAAAGTTAGTTTAGTTTGCATTCTTTCTTTTTCATTAATCCGTTTGTGACTTTCGTTAAAATTGTTCGTACATTAAACGCTTTTTTATATTTCGGGAGTGGTGTTGAAATGTTACTAATGTATTTTCTTTTTCAATACTTATTCTCTAACCTTTTGTGTCCGTTTCATGCTTTAATTAATTTTGTTTATTCATTTCACCGTTAGGTTTTACCCGGTCAAAGGATTCTCAAAGTTCTAGTTGTTCGTGGTTTATCATTAATGAAAAGGGATATATTTGGCACTACTGATCCATACTGCCGACTAAGTCTCTACCGCGACGTTCGTCAGACTTCTTGCCTTGGAAATAGCGTTCGCACTCGTACAATCAAACGAAGTCTCGACCCCGAGTGGAATGAGGAATTCTATTTTCGTGTAAACCCTGAAAGTAATCGACTGATCTTCGAGATTTTTGATGAAAATCGGATTACTCGTGACAACTTTCTTGGCTATGTTTCCATCTCCCTTCCTCAAACCGATATTCCCGTTGACGGAGCTGAGAACCTCTCTCGTAACACGGCAAAATCTTATTTGCTCAAACAAAGAAGGTAAGTATTTTTTCTTTCTTCATTACTCTGCCATCTTTGTTTATATACTACTTAACTAACGTTCTTTTATGTTAATTCTTTCTCTTTTTATTTTATGTCACCTTTTAGTTATTGTCGTTATCAAACCCTTTTTCTTTTTCCTTAATGTTATGTATGGAGATCCCTTGTACTGAAACTTCATCAAACTTCATCTTTTCTCCGATTTTCTTCTAATATTAGAAAAATGCATTGACTTTATCCATTAAACTTCTTGTTTTATATTGGCTTATGATTTTTCTAGACAAATTATAAAACTCTTATTAATTCTAACTTACCTCAGCTATTGATAGCTTAAGATTTTTGGGAATACATTTTCTGATTCCGGATTTCATTTCTGTTTTTTGTCAAAATTTACTCATGATATAGGGTAAATAGTGGCATATTCATTAATTTTGAATTCAACAAATAATTCTATTTTCAGAGCCTATTTAGATGAAATTGTCTTGATATCTGTCTGTTCTCTTTTGGTGAACATTTGAGAATTAAAAAAAATTGTGTTTGCAAACTCTTGTTTTCTATTTAATAATGAGGCAGAACTGGCGTTATTATTTCCAAAAATAATAATTCTCGATCGAAATATTTAGCTTCCATATATATCGGTCTATAAATATAGATTTCTCATTGACATTTATTGCTAGCGCCCAGGAGTTATTTGAATAGCAAGGCTTTAATTGTATAGTTTAATTTATTTAAAATGCTCGGTTTGTCGTACATGATCTCTTTTTCTTTATCACGCGAGTCTTTTATGGAAGCTTCCTCATGGATGTCGTTTTGTTTATTCACTTGAGCCTATAATTAGTTGAGTATGAGATTCTCGGACATCCAGTTTTGGAGCTTGTCTTGAAGATCTTGGTGGATATTCTTTAATCATTCTTTACGACATGTTCTAATTTTAGATGCCAGTGTAGTGCTGATCTAAATGTTGCCACCTCATTTACTGTTAAAAAACACCAATCATATTCCTTCTATGTTTGGTTTCATTTTTTATTATCTCTAACCTTTTCTATCTCATTCTCCTTTTCGGCTAATAATGGATTTTAATTCCCATTTCATCGATTCGTGCAAAGGTCTATCACACCTTTTTTCTAATGCTCAACATTTTTAATTTTAATCGAGCACCTTTTATCGATCCGTGTTTTTTCACATCCGTTCATTTTCCGATAAACTGATTAGAAATTGGTTCTTTCATTATTGAACCTTAGTTTTGCTTTTCTTGCTGTTAATTTTAGCTAAACTTGGTAAATACTACTGGCTTTTATTAGAGCTCTTTCTGGCCTTCATAAATAGCAATTACTTTTCCAATTTTCTTTAAAGCCTCCTTAAATTGAGGAGATCGAGTAAAAGTGGAAGCGTTTAATGTGAACAAACACTTTTAGCCAGCTTTAATTCTTCCCCATAATTAAAAATCGGAACCTTTACACGAGCTATTAGTGTTTAACGTTTTTTATCTATCGTAGTTAGTGGAGTGCTTTCAATTTGCGCGATCTCGTATTTTCGTACATTCCAGTCCTAATTTGTCTGAATTCCTGTGGTTGTTTACATGTTTGTTTTGGTTTGGTGATTTAAGGTGATTTTCTAAATCGGTAACAGATAAAATATTATCCGAATCTCTCAGATTCGCAAATACTGTAATGTAGTATGTAGTGTATTTGCGGAGTTTGTTCTTTTGCTAATATTATGACATTTTGACCATTGTGCCAGATATTTTCGTGATTAGTTGCCACTTAAAGCTTGTCTGGTATTTTTTCTCTTCAAAATCACTCTTGTATTTTTCATATTTAACTAAAGGGATTGTGTAACTAAAGCCTAATTTAAGTAGATTTGTTTTCAATCAACCATTTGCTGAATTGACAAAAGCAAAATTTAACGCTTTCTCCCTTGAAAGTAAAGATTTCCTACTGTCTTGAGTTTGAATTTATGCCTCTTTACGTACTGCGATTGTCGGAAAAAATGTAATTAGTTTAAATCTAATCTATGAAGGTTGTTGATTGTCGGCTTCAAAGAGAGAAATGTTGGGGGGGGGGGGGGGGAGGTTGTAAAATAATGTGCTCTCCTCGTATCTTTGTTCTCTCTATTGCTTCTTGGCACTCATCCCTTATACCTTTATGGATTTTATGCTCTTTATTTCTATCTATCTTCATTTATAAGGCATCCCTAAAAGAAAACTTTTTTGACCATAAGTTTCATAAAACCTTCCATTTGGAATTGATCGAGGTTTTTTTTAATTGGCTAGCGTTCGCGTCCCTCCCCCCCATCCTTATAATTTGAGTTGCAACTATTGCCAAAGATTTGCATCTACCGCAACAAAGCTCTTCTTGATATAAGTATCAGTTACTTAACATTAATAACACTTAAAGCTTAGTATCTTTTCACGTGAAATTTGGACTATAATTTAGTTTTTAAACGTGATGTTCTCCCTATGATTGTACATAAAGCACTTAATTACAAACCAAAAAACATATCCAATCGTCAGGTTTTAACCTTTGAAACTTCGCTGTTTGTCTAACTTTCCAAATTAGATCAGACAAATTAGTTCGCATATTTATTCACACACGTGTGTCAGATTCCTCGGGTTGCATAAATATCTTGAGAACTAGACTCTTTTTAATAATTTATTTATATCAGATGGTAGGCGTTTTAATAGTTATCATTAGTCCTTTATTGGCTTCAGGCTTCACAGAGGGGAAGGAACATCAAAGTGACATACAGTAGGGTCATGTTAGCTAGAAGTCAGAGGTCAACTGCCGATTAATAGACTTTTTTCCGTATGAGTTTACTTTGTCCAGGGTGCACCACGTGGAGGTAAGTCTATTGCACACCCCCTCTTTATAATAATGAGAAACCTATTTGAGCCCCCATACACGCTAAAGTAAAACAAAGGTTATGTAGCCTTTAATTTCTTCAATTTGATATCGGTGCCTTCTTGATGCATCTGACAATCGTTGACCCTTTTAATTAAGGCAACTTTGTTTCAATAACGGAGACTTTTACATACTGGGACTGATTTAAAGGGATTTAATGAGCTATTGGGTAAACATGCGTTTTCCCATGTCTCATTGGCCAAGTCTAAACTATTCTCCTCAACCAAACGACCAGACTCATAGAACGTCCTTTTTATTGAGATTTCAGTTCTGCGTTGATGAGTAAGGTCCCTCTTGAATATTTCGTATTCTTTTAGCTTTTGTTGTTTCTTTCAATTGAGATGTAAAGTACTTAATGTGTAGTTCTTTTCAATTGGTCCTTTTAATTTAAGGTTATTACCTAAGGTATTATTTTGTCAAAGTAGTAATCTTAATGGTAAAACTCAAGCCTATTTCGGAAACATGTCATAATTGCAATCTGGCAAAGTGACTCGTTATGGTTGTCGCCCTTCCCCTATGGACTATTCTTCTGGAAATTATAGTCTCCCTGGTCTATGGAATTATCTTGGAATTCATATTTTCCCTCTGGTATATCACGTTTTTGAATCCAGTTCTATTTCTCAGAGTATGTACCTTGGCCTATTATTCGGGAAAATAGTCACAATGAGGTTACGATGGTTATCACAAATATATTTGTGGCCAGTGGTATACTTAGGTTGCTTCATGTAATCGCTAGCTTACCACGCTGGTTGTGCTGTTGATACGGTTGGTCAGACCCAAAATAGAAGAATTGAGGCTGCTTTTTCTTCACTTTTCTCTGGATAAGTAAAGGCGATTAATAGGCCACTTTTTTAGCGTGTAGTACAGCAACGAGGTAATTTCACTCATTGACTCAATCCCAGTTGTCAATTATCGATAGCAAAGTGGACGAAGTCTGTTGACTCTCAAAACAAGTACATTAAAAAAGTATTAGGTTCGGCTTCCTAACAGAAGCCATCTTAGCACTAAATTGTACGATATCTAGTCATTCTGATGAGACCATTGTGTGGATGGCCATTACATTACTACAAAGTGTTAGTCGACTGATCGTACTCTCTCCTCATAAACGTGTTCTTTTTAGAACCCTGTCTAGCGTTCAAGGAAGGCTTGTGATCGGTCTCTCCTACCTCCCCCATACCGTCGATATTCGACATACCCAGATAACTGACAATGTGCTCAAAATGTCTTCTGCTTCTAGTCGTGTAAGTCGAGCACCCTCTTTCTCGTGCTTTTCTTCTTTTAACTCAAATGACAAACCCCACCACTTTATCCTTCCCTATAGCTCTCCCTTCCCAGTGCAGCATTACTCCCTCCTCCAACCAATGCCTCAATTAATCCTTCTTTATCCATCCCTGACACAACAAACAATCATTCAGAAGACCCTGTTGTTGTCTCATCAATAGTACAACAACAAGCGCAATCTTCATCTCAGTTATCGCCAGCACCTCCTTATTCTACGAGTTCACCGCCACCAAGGCCGTCATCACTAACTCCCCCAGAAATGGAATCGTCGTTGACAATGTCATGCTCTACTATTACGGATGGGGGAGTTGCAGAGAATAGGGCTTTGCCTGAGGGGTGGGATGAACGAATAGACCAGAATGGAAGAACTTATTATGTAGATCATATTCATAAGAGAACACAGTGGGATCGTCCAATGAGGTTTGCATACGTTTAAATTATGGTTACTTGATTCGGCCAGCTTTTAGCATGAGATTTGTTGATCGTTCACAATTATGTTCTAAAACTGTAAGTTGGGGTATTTAGAATTCGATGCGTTCGTAACAAGGCGACTAAAGGTGTTTTCATGCATATGTGCATCGGTGGCCTAGTGTAGATGTGTACTTTCCACAAAGTCAGAGGCCACAAGATCAATACTCATTGCGCTGATGAACATGGAGATATGGTTGGTGTCCAACTGTATTTGTTAATTGTAATAAACAGAAGGGATGCCCGAAAGCCAGTCTCTCGTTAGAATTGATGCATCACTCGGGTTTAGTTGTTTAAGCATTTACAGGTATTTGAAACTACTTAGGTTCTTTTAACGTATTTACTTACTACTTGGTTCATGTGTGTTTTCAGCCATTCATAGATATTAGTTCAATGTTAGTTTCTTATAAATAATGGGTAAGGTGGTTGATTTTCTTACCCTCAGTGGTCTCATTTATTTATCAAAACCATGGTTTTGGGATAGCAGTCATAGATGATGAAGCCGTGCTCTGTGATATGACAGCATTTTATCTCTAATGTAATCACTAACGTGTATTCTCCCGCTTGTTTGAGTGATACTTCCCGCCATTTCCTTCTTTAATTGTTACCTCCATGTGTTCTCTTCCTAGTAGATTTGGCACTGGTAAATAGTCCTATCTTTCAAATAAAAGGGTGCTTTAAGTTTATTGTTATGGGACACCTTCCATTTTATTGTAATAGAGGAATAACTCCGCGAACATCATTGTTAATCTGGGTTCCCTTTTGATCGAGGACCCTTATATCGTTGGCGATTCTTTTCCTTTTAATTTATTTTCTTTAGTGAACTTCCAGAGGGCTGGGAACGAAAAACGGACGCTTGTGGTCGGGTCTATTACATCGATCATATCAATCATCGCACGACCTGGTTTAGTCCGCTAAGTCCCGTAAGTAAAAATAGGTAATATTCGATAGAATTATTGTAATTAGTAGAGACTGAAGTTAGATTTCTATCCGCAAATCCTATTATGCACACACACACACGCACACACACACACACACACACACGAATTCTATCTGAAGGAAAAGTAATCTGAAATGATGGCTATTGTGCAGGAATTATTTGTATTTAATGCTAATTTGGTGTTATCGCTATTCCTTACTGACAATTTTGTATCTATTGGGCCAAATATATCGTATTTGGATTTTAATTTATGTTTTATGTCTTTCAATACAAACACCACTCAGTTTGTTCACGTAGTTAATGTTATTTCTTGAAATGGCGAATATTTTTATCACTTTTAGGAAAACGAAGGCAGAACACCGGGTAGTGAAAATGATGGTTAGTTTCTATCCAGCCACTCTACTTTGATTTGTTAGTAGTACGCATACTATTCCTGTTCTCCTTTTGCTTATTATCGAAGATCCCTCCACATACGCTATTGCTTGTGATGTCAGTCGAGATGCTATGGATGCTCGTAGAACTCTTCGCCACGGTGTACAAACGCTTCACTATCAAACTCGTTCCCCGTACATGAATAGTAATGGAATGATATCTCTATTGCTTACTTTGTTTCCATCAATTCACTTTTGTGAACATTTAATTATCTCTCTTTTAGCCTTATCGCCTGAACAACAAGAGCAAGCAGCACAGACCATGTACCTACGTAGACATCAAGTTAGGGCAGAGGATACCACTCCCCAAACGGAAGATGTAATTGATGGCTCTCAAGTCCCTTCCGACACTCATGACCCGATTGATAACGTAAGTAACAGCTATTTTCAATATAATAGGGGCGTCAATAGGAAATTGCATATTTCCAATAAACAACATTAAACTGTTACTTATTTTCAAACTATGTGTGTTATACCATAGGCTATAATTTTCGCAATCATTTGCTATTCTTTCCCATTGGTGTATTTTAATTTTTCATTTTCCTCTACAAAAAAAGCGTTATGAAATGAAGTGCTCGTTCAAGTGGCTTTCGACTTCGGTTGTATTTCTATCTCGTTTTGCCCTTGGAGTATGCTTTATGGATCAGCTAAGTTGGTTATGGGGTGGAACGAGGTATGGCGAATAGAGAAGATGTTGTGGAGCTTCCCACTTTAATTCCCGCATTTTTGTGTTTCAGATTTGCTTTGAGCGCATTGTTATGTTGAAGAACGAACCCTTTTCTGTTAATCACATTTGAACATTTGTCTTTTGATTTCTGGTTTAGTCATCCCAATTGTTGACAACAATAAACTTCGGCTGTACCTGTTTCACACGGCTTTGATATTTGTATTGGATTTATCAAGATGCATCCCTCTAAGTTCTTTAAGGGAGTTTCCGATGGGTTAACGCTAGATTAATTTATTAGATGGTACGAGCGTTTGATTTGAGACAACAATTCCTCTCCCCACTACCACCGTCATAAACGATCTATTTCTTCGCCTCAATAACAATTCGCCTTAAAATGGACGAATTAGTTGTCTTGATATAAATTAAATTAACGTTTTCTGTGAGAGTTGATATGACTACATCGTACTTTCCATCCTATTCAATTTACCCATACGCTCCAAGCTTAATTGCATAGTTGGCCGTTGACACGTGAATTGAATTTCTTAACAATGCAAAATAAATGTATTGCTGATAATTAATGCTGATCAATTTGTCTGCTAAGAAGCAAACTTACAGAGTTGTCTTTTACAAACTGAGCTCATACGTCTGTTGTCGAACTGTGCAATTTCTTATTGGTACTCCCAGTAGTTCAGTGATCACTTTTAACCACTTTTCTTGTGATATTTCAGGAGCCAAAGGCGGACACCCATGATTTGGAGAATGAAGAGCTAGAATGTAAGATATTATTCTATATTAAATGCTTTAAATTCCACGAATTTTTTCTCTTACTTGGACTTAGCTTTATAAAGTAAAGTCTTGGATTTTGGACCTACGTGAGTCAGGGTCCATTAATCTGGGTCCAATTTGAGAAATTATTCTCAAATTATTCCCTGTTCCTTTCGCAGAGAAACCTCGAGTCTATAATAGTGGTGATTCATTGCTAGCTATTCAATGAAGTACCTCATTCGTACTTATTTTCAGCAATTATATCCACCGACTTAAATTCACGCAGCTTCTTTGCTGTTATATGAATCTTTTTTTAGATTTGAGGAAGTGGAGTTCACTGGGTAAGTTTTTCGCTATGGCAGTTTGCTTCTCTCTAGTTTTATTTATGCTGTGTGATTCGAAGAAGCTCTTTTATAGTCAAGCCTGACTACTTGATTCCTTCAAGGCTTTTCATTGGGATCATTTGTGACTGGCTCTTTCACCACTGTGCTGTGAAACTTTAGTTTCACAACGGCAGCACTTATTCTTATCTAGTGTAATCCTAACTAATTGAGAGACAAATCGTGTAGAGTATGAAGGAGGGTGCTTAAATACGACATTTGATGGAAATTGTATGACTAATACTGTCTCCAAAATCTCTTACAGATTTAACTTGCACCAGCGGTGCAGAGGTCGACACGCAGGTCTGGCAAATCAAAGGGCATGGGATCAAGGCCCATCTGTACACATCCACTATCGTGGGTTGCTAATCCCTCTAATTAACTTTGATCAACAAGAGAGAGAGAGAGAGAGGGTAAAATGTGAGTATTTCTTGGAGGCAACTTCATGTTTCCTTCCCTCTACGCAAGGGCTGTGAAGACTTCTGTCAATAGGTTTGGGAATTTTTTTTGCAAACCACAAAAAGTCGTATTGATACATACAAAGTTCAACCTTACAAATAAGGATTGGTGTATTGAGAGATTGCAAATTACTCATTGTTTACAACAGTCGTCTGTAGTTTGCTACTTTCTTTCCATACTAGCTACGCATGAAGTACGCATTCCTACCTTAGCATCATCTCCTGGAGCGTCAGGTGAAGTAGTTCCTTCTTCCAGCGCACTCGAATCAACATCAGTAAATTCTCATTCATCTCCACAAACTGAAGGACAACAGCAACAGCAAGAACAGCAGACAATGCCTCCAGCCACTCTTGCGATGACGGTACCTGACGGTTCTGTTTCTGGGTCTGAACAGCGTATTTCTGTCGTAAATCACAATGACGACCCTCTTCCGCCGGGTTGGCAAATGGCACTCACAGCAAATGGACGTCCGTTCTTTATCAACCACAATGACCAAACTACTACGTGGGTAAGTATCTTTTCACTTACCTGCTCTTCTTATCGCTCTTCTGGAACAACGTGAAATCGGGTGAACTATGCCGATACGCAACAGTAACTTTCCATTGATCCTGTAGTGTAGGTCGTATAGGAATGTTTTGCTCACCTGTGTCTTGTTGAGGTCTCATTAGCACTTTAACATTCTTAAAACCAACTTTGTGCGATTCTCCAGTTCCATTTTCAATGCAGAAGATTGTAAGTGGAAAGAGTTTCCCCTGTTTATCTTTTCTCATAACAATGGAACTGTTGTGATGGCCACACATGGTAGCAATTGCGTAAAGCTTGTCGAAGCTATGCTTTCACAAAAATCTGTAGAGTTCGTTACAAATTTATTTCTTATTTGAATATTCCCAATCCATATGATATTTTTGTCCAGATGGTTTACGCTATAAATGAAGTGCTTTAGGGTGTCTCATTTTCTATTTTTAGAAAGATCCACGAAAGAGGGGTGACAATTCCCTGACCGGCAAATCGGAGACTTCTATAACTTCCGTTATGGCAAAGGACGCCCAACGACACGATATGCCTTCTCTAGGCCCTCTTCCGGTAAGTTTAAACAGAAAGAAATAGTTTAAGTTTTTTGCGTCTTCATTAACTAGACCATTCCTCAATTCCTCTCTTCAGCCTGGTTGGGAAGAACGGGTTCACACAAACGGTCGGATTTTCTATATCAATCATAGTGGGTCTACTTATCTATTTATCAGTAACATATTTATTGAATAATTTGTACATGCTCCCTACATTCTTTCACTTAGACGCTCGAGCAACACAATGGGAAGATCCCCGATTAGAGCGTTTGGGAGGACCTGCTGTGCCATACTCTCGAAATTATCGACAAAAATACGAGTACTTCAGATCCCGTCTGAGAGCTCCTCGTGATTTGTCTGCCAAATTTGAAATTCGGGTCACTCGGACTGGAGTGTTTGAGGACTCATTCCGTCTGATCTATTCTGTGAAGAAACCTGAAATATTGATGCATCGGTAGGCCATTTTGAGGTGTAAATAAACATCTCCGGTAAATGTACACTTTTTATTGCTGCATTTTCTATTCAGGCTTTGGATCGAATTCTTGGGAGAAAAGGGACTCGACTATGGAGGTGTTCAGAGGGAGTGGTTCTTTTTGCTTTCAAGAGAAATGTTTAATCCATACTATGGGTTGTTTGAGTACTCTGCGGCGTAAGTTGCTTTCATAGGTTTCTATGATACTCTTTGATCTGATAAGAGTTAGAAATTTCTCCCCTTTGGTGTATATTCGTTATCTTTGCATGAATTGACGCAGCTCTGTTACCAATATTTTGAAGAACTCGCATTCTATATCAACCCTATTTTTTATCACTGTTAAATGGAATCTTCCGTTATCATGCCACTGTGTGTTAATCTCATGACCCTTGGCTTTGCAGACAGGCAGTTTGACAATTGCGTCACAATTGCCATACACAAGGCCGGATCTACTAGATATGAAGACAGGACAAAGGAAGGTGCTAGGGAGAGAGGGGGGAGAAAAGTGTGAATTGGGGCTATGCCAATCAAATTTTAATCCGTAGAATTCAGCTCACGGACAAGATTAGCATTGAAAGTTCTCTGAAAACAGGCACGTGTGGCCTTAGCACTATCTATTGATCCGATTAGAATTTTGTTTACAATATCTTTTGAATGTGAATGCTTTTTTTGTAAAAGAGTCCTTTTTTGTTTAGTTTTATGTCTTTGTGTCCTCGCATAAGTGATTTCATTTTCCTTGTTCTATTTTCACTTCCGATAATACGAGAGGCTTTACTGGCCGTTTTTTACAACTTTTTAGCGATAATTATACACTTCAAATAAACCCTCTCTCCGGATTGGCTAATGAGAATCATCTGCGATACTTCAAATTCATTGGTCGTGTCTGTGGTATGGCTGTCTACCACGGAAAACTGGTTGACGGTTTCTTTATTCGTCCCTTCTATAAAATGATGCTAGGACGCAAGATTGGTCTTAAGGATATGGAGTCAGTTGACTCGGAATACTATCGAAGTCTAAAGTACATTCTTGAATCGGATCCACGGAGCCTTGAACTCACATTCGCTGTAGATGAGGAACACTTCGGTGAAACTTTCGAAGTCGAGTTGATTCCCAACGGAAAGAACGTTCCCGTCACGAATGCCAATAAACGGGATTATATCGAGTAAGCGCCATTTAAGTTTTAATAATGAGGCATTTATTTAGTGAGATCAGGTTTTGAGTATACCATCGTACTTACCTCCTACTTAAATTTCATTTCAGACGTATCATAAACTGGCGATTTGTGTCTCGAGTGGAGCACCAAATGTGCGCCTTTTTAGAGGGTTTCAATGACTTAATTCCTCTCGAAACTTTGCAGTTATTCGATGCGAATGAACTCGAATTATTAATGTGTGGTCTTCAGGACATTAATGTCCACGATTGGAAGGCGAACACACTTTACAAGGGTGAATACCACGCCAATCATCCGGTAATTGTAAATTTCTGGAAGGTAATTAAAATGGGATACAAATATTATTTCTACTATATTTCAATTAGTAATATTCATTTATACTGCCACCTTTCTTGTAGACTCTCTATACGTTCACAAACGAGTTGAGGAGTCGTCTATTACAATTCGTTACTGGAACATCTCGCGTGCCAATGAACGGATTTGTTGAGTTGTGGGGATCTGCGGGGCCCCAAAAATTCACAATTGAAAGCTGGGGCACTCCGGATCAGCTCCCACGCGCCCATACATGGTGAGTATTGCACCGCTTATTTTCGATATCAGCGGTTAGGTTGAAGTTCTTATCACTTTGTTTATTGTAGTTTCAATCGATTGGATTTACCGCCCTATGAAACTTTTGATGAATTACGTTGCAAGCTGATAATAGCGATCGAAAATGCGGAAGGTTTTGAGGGTGTTGATTAATGAGGTAAATGGCAATTTCTCAAAAATCGTCGCACACGTCTGTACACAATTCATACTTAACCCAAGAAGAATTCAATAACACCTTCCCTTTCATTAGCTATTTATTTATTTTATTATCCTTGACTTTCCCTTTCCTCCAATCTACTTTTTGATCCTTCTGCCAAATCTGATGATGATTTTTCCTTTATGCCCCTCAGTCTGTCTGATTTTTCGTAACCCTCCCCTCCCCCCCATTTCCCCAACTGTATGCGCCCCAGCAATCCCTTCTACCTAGTGCACACTCCTTACTCAAGAGTGTTTTATTTCATGAATGCGTTTGTTTATCTATCATATTTTGGACAAGAAAGGGAATGTCTTTATTGCGTGTTCTATTCAACGATTCAGTGTTTCTTGTTGGAGTTAAATCTAGAAAATTACAATGTTTACGCCCTTTGAGGTTCACTAAAGTGAGATCTGCAGTTGTACATAAATGTATTATGCTAATTTACATGAGGGTATGACATCAGGCTAAAAACAAACGGTCCCATTTTGCTACTAGTTATGGGAAGATCTTATCTACCACAATTTGATACGCCGCTTGAGGGGAGAAGTGGTGGGGGGGGGAGAGAGTTGAGCTATAGTTGGAACAAAAAAAAGTCTTGTTTACCTAGGGTGTGTAACTTGGGTAAATGGACAAACTATTAACCCTTGAATTGTGACTTTGGGGAATATAAACTGCTAGTATTCCACTTTAACTCACACTTAAAAAAAATTAGAACTCGAGTTTGCGTGAATTATTTCATAAAGAGGCTTTGAGCTAGAAGTAACTCCGTGGGAACACGGTAAGTTGTTTACTTGCTGAAAATCCTTTTTTCTTGAATGCTTGCCTTAATTAAGCGCAATCGCCAATTTTCTTTATAAACACAAGGTTATCTCGCATCGATTTCGGTTTACAATTTTGCTTAAATATGTCATTGGAATATAGACCTTATAAATGTAAGTTGCCCCCAGAACTGTGTTTCACTAATTTCCACCATTGCATTAAGAGGTTTGCTCGCTATAATTTTAATCGTTCCCCCCCCCTCCCCCTATCCATCTTTTTTCTACTGTTGAATGCTATAACCTTGGTCTAGACTAATCTGGTTAACGAGGCTTTGTATCTTGAGTTCTTCAAACTCCTTATGAGAATTTCCTCCATTGCCTTCATGCATTCTTTTCAATAGATTACTTTATTTTTGTGGTACTAAGAGCAGTTAGAAGATCTTGCTAAAGGGGGCTAGTTTGAGATTCGATGTTATGATACTGTTGGAGTGACTTTTAATGGCTGAGAGCTAACAATGGTAAACTACAGTTGCAAGAGTGGAACAATAGCTGATGGGCTGAGCTTTTTGAGCTATGATGATGGTTCTGAAGAGTAATTAAAGAATATCAAGGTCAGATTAGATGACGATAGGAGTCAGAATTGAATATTTTATAAGGTTTGAGTAGACTTCGTAAAATTACATGAACGGACTAGAAAAGGTAACGAAAAAATGAAACAAATTTGAAGATGACTATATCTCTTGCTCTAGCCATTGGTCATCGTTCTCCTAATTAGAATTCAAATTACCCTTTGTTCTACACACTTGTCACCTGCGTGCCAGTGTGCTTCCGCACTGGCACTAACGAGGTTAGTCGTCTTAGCAACGTGTGAGGTCTTCTAAACGCATAAGATCGATCGCATGCGAGGTGCGGAGGGAGTGTATAAAGCTTGAGAACAAAGAAAACTTACCTTAAACAATAACAAGAATTCAGCTGAGCAATGCAGACCAACATTAAAGATGACGCTCTAGAGTTCTCATTAGATCAAATACTGTAGCCGAAGTCTCGAAGTTGCTTGAATTTGAATGTTTATGGGGTATTGCTTAACGGGGTATTTCAAGTAACTGAGCTATAACCGAACGCGTAGAGTGACTATTTATGTGGAGACCGAAAAGTAAGTTTACACTAGATAATTTTGTTGTTAACACCAAGCCATGCTTGCCTATCTTAGTTATAGTTTTGCCAACTCGATATAGATAACTGGCAGTTATATTACAACTCATAATTCTCCTTAGAAGAAATTAATTAGATTATTATTTAAGCTTATATTTTCTTCATTAATTTACCCTATATTTCTCGTTTTAACAATTAGATATTGTGGCTTTAGAGTCGGACCAAAAGATAAGCTTGCTTCGAGAAGCAGTGATTAGAGGATGATTTGCCTCTTGGTTATTCTGGGGTTTTGAATCTAGTTTCAATAGGCTACAGATTCAAAAAAAGATTTATATGACAATAAAATCAATATTTGTTCGACTTAAATAGCCTCAAAATTGAGTTTGCAATGCATGAAATAGCCTAAATAATCACTGCGACTAAGCTCATGGCTTGCTAATTGTTTTAATTTGAGCAACAATTCAAATGCTTACGCTTGCAGTTAAACAGACATTAAGGCTCTTAGGGCTGATCAAAGAAATCTTAGCGCACTCGAACAGTCTTAAAGGTGTCTCCGTGATAATTATCGCTCTAAAAGGCAAGTACTGACATGAGTACAGAGACCTGTAGCAGATCGCTGCACTAATAAGCCTTGAATTATCCTGAGCAAGTTCTTCGACTTTGGAATGGCTCCCGGGATCAACAACCTTAACTCAAATATATAAAGAAACTGACAGATGTCCAGGAACTCGGTTAATTGGGCTGTATCTGTCACAGAGATTAGTCACTAAGGCACAATGAAAGGTTTGCTAAACAATGCAGGCTCTATTGATCGGTGGCTGAGAGGGCTCCTTGCTCACGACCGCACCTTCGAGTCCGTCTAAGCTAGACTCCTCAGCCAAACAGCAATCAATAGTAGATGCATTGCTAGCACAGTCCTCGTTGTATGACTTCAGAGACAATAAATATATCAAGCACTAAAAATGAATTATTTGTGATAGAGTTGCCCAAATCAATGCTTATATTTCATAAATTTCGTCACCGTACACGATGAAGAGCCGAGGATTAGAATCAAGATAATAATCCATGAAATTTAGGGCCTAGTGACTTGGTAATTTGTGAACTCTTGTGGCAAATCGACAATAAAGAAGTATTTGTTGGAGCGAAAGGATTGTTTAATAAGTCGATCTATTGGGAGTTGCTAAATCAGGTAATTATTATTAAATAATTCACATCATCAAATTCTCATGTCAACAGTTTTTTTCAGAGAAAGTTAGGAAACTGTGAACTTAATTTTTTTGCAGTCTTTATTTGGAAGTTAGATTCTATAGAACATGATAATGAAAACAAACAGAAAGTTAAGAAACGTGGATTTTTCGGTTTGGTAAGCAATTCTAACTTGTCGATAATCCAAGCAAGTCGTGTGGAAAATTTATACATGAATTATAATTCGAATATGGGGTGCGCGATGAACTTATCTCCACGTGGTGCACCCTGGGCAATGTATGGTCACACAGTCAGTTGACTTCTGACTTTAAACTACCATGACCTGATAGCATGTCATATTCGCCACTTTCACAGTACTCACCTTACCTTTTCACAACTATAGCGTCTGTTTTCCTTTTACATCTTTGAATCACTCTACTCTTGCCCCCCCCCCTCGACTTTTTGTGACTTTGATGTTCCTCCCTTCTATGAAGCCCGAGGTCAACTAAGGGTCTAGTGATAACTATCATGAAGCCTGCCATTTAATATAAATAAAAAATTCTAATAGAGCGCCATACAGATGTGGCCAAATGCTGGAACTGAGAGGCTGAATTAACCAGAGAAGAATTACTGTTGTAAATTTCGTAAATATAGGAGATTTTCGATTCTGTTAAAGTTCAAGCAATGCCACATAAGCTAAGGCATTGAACGTAAAATGTTAACCCGGGTTAATTGGTCCATCGTAATTTTTATTATTCAATTAATATTCTACATTATTAGTGGACCAAGAATTGGACTACAGCCTAACATAGGATTGTTTTTAAAAAGACCCTTCAGATATTTCAGCAAGTAGTTATGTTCAAAGAGGTTCGCTCGCAGGTGGAATGCGTGACCTGAGGAATATGCCAAAGCAACAGCGATTTGAACTGAAGACAAGATTTGATTAGAACACTATAGAACACTACAACTGGAGTTCTAAGGGGTAAAAGCCAAATCACATTCCCCCACCCCCCTCCCCTATGTCCCAAATACCTTGTTAACCATAACTAACAAAAAACCAAGAATAGACCCAATTAACTACTCAAATCTAATAAATTTGCTGTTGGTAAAATTCACCATTGTGTATTTTCAGACTAAATTATCAATTAATAACATTACTTCTATTAGAGGTAATGAATGTTAGATGCAATGTTTCACTAAGCAAACTCTATGTTTACTGTTCCAGTTCATTAGGCCAAATATAGCACAAATTTTAAACCACCAGTTGTTGAACGATCTTGGTTAGAAAATTTTCTTCGCTCGAATGCTGGTCATATATGTATATATATTTAAACATATTGCAGGAACTGAAAATGAACCATCCGCGTTTAAATGGGATGTAAATAAACACCACTTTTGTGGTTGACTTGTCCATGAAAAGTGTCTGCGGAGAATGGGAATGGAATAGAAAGGAGAGAGTTGGGAAGAGGAAAGAAAAGAATATGAAACCACTTTTGTGCTATTTTGAAGTCATAGCAAGTTGAAGGAAGCAACCAGTCCTGTTTTCGTACTTGCTGGCATCGCTTGTTTTAATGTTTCAGTTAAAATTGGCATCGTAATTATGTGCTGATAAGGAAATGAATGATGTTGCTGGAGTAGTCAATCAAAAAAGTAGCTGTACATTTTGAATGGAGGTAATCCATTGCTGATTGTGGTTCGTTATTGTGCGAGATAGAGAGTTTAATTACAAGGGATCACAGATCTTGGGACTTTGATTGGTTGTTTGTTTAAGTTGTGGAGTCGCGTTGGCTCCCATTAAAACAATTGGCATGTGTATGTAACAAAATCGATTGTTGTCTTATTTTCACTTTCGTATTTGCGCAATATTTGGTGTTGATTAAAAAGCATGCTAAAATGTGTGTGGTGTTCAAAGTAGTCAAATCAGTTGCGGGTTACTTGAAAGAATGCGAAATGGAATATAACATAGAAAGGAGGTGGTTTTGGGAATTTTGATTTGGGGGGAGGGGTGGATTAGTAGGGCTTAGAGGAATCATTTTTGGGGCGTTTTAGCTGTACTTTCAATCTCTTCATTCCAATCTGAAAGCCATTCATTGCTTGAATCGCAGCTAAAGCGTTTGCGGGATTATCAAAACTCACAAAACCTAATAGGGCATAAGAGAGAGAGTGTGTGTGCGAGTCAAAAGAACTCCTATGATTGCAAGTTTAGCAAATAAGAAGTTGGCAAACTCACCGAAGCATTTGCTTTGACTCGTGGCCCTGTCAACGTAGACCTTAGCACTAATTACCGTTCCAAACGGCATAAACATTTGAGCCAGCTCGGGGTCGCCAAATTCCTGGGGCAGATGATATATGAATAGGTTGCATCCCTCCGGACCTGCACAAAAATCACATATAAGCTTACAAAGTTAGCTGAATTTTACAATAAGGAAATAGTCATATCCATTAAGCTTAATCGGGGCCATAATTTCAACTACCGATTAAACAACAACCTAGTGAAGGTAAAGACAAACAACAGACAACGCCGTTATGACGGCAAGATAGGGAATGATTGAATGCCCATTCTTCCGGAAAAGAAACGAGAGAAGACAAGACACCACACAGGGGCACATAGAAACGTTTCAAAGACACCTCACTGGATGTTTGACTTTAAGAATACGCTTTTGTTACACTACAACTTCGCTTAAATTTTTCAACAACACTTAACGGAAGAAGGGGAACATATGTGTTTACCAATGAATGAGGCCATTGCGATCGATACCTCCGTTAAAAGGTCGGCCTGACAAGGTAGGGGTAAAACATATGCACTAATTGGAAAGTAATTGATATTATTCAGGTGTTACGAACGACTCATAACACGTACCTGTAAGGATGAGGTCTCGTGAACCCTCTTTCTGCTGAACTGGCAAGTTGAGAGCCTGCTGGGCCAACGATGCAATTTGGGGAAGAGGCGCAGGTGTTCCTTGGCCATATGGAGCTAAAATGGACAAAATATAATTTAAGGCGTATTGTGATAGTGTGTTAGTTGATAATTTACAAGTATATCTAAAGATCCTTTATGACTGATGGAGTTTAAAATTGACTCAACCCTCCGAGAGGAAGTGGGCAAACATGCTAGATGATTGCTAAGCACTGCCACGTCAGCAAAGCGTATTTTTCGAGACGAGAGAATGCGCAATAAACTGTTTCTAATTGCTCTAATAGACGAATGACTCAGCCATACTCTCCTAATGAGTGGGTGACTGAGTCGGAGGAGTAATGGCTTGCATTTTCTCAAAACTGAAAATCCGTATTTGAGCTGAAAAATTTCGACCTGAAAGCCTAGTTTCAAGCCTACATCTGCGGGAAGTTCAATGCATTAGTAAAAAATCGATAAAATTGCCAAAATGAAAAAAAACAAATTGGGCTAATTTCGTGGCGTAATTTAATTAAGACATTACTGTTTTATTAACATTCCATCCAAAATATGTCTACTGAAATTGATTAACTAATTTTACGTTTAGCCTTAATTGGAATGAATTAAGCAGTGTCATGTAAAATACTCAGTTACTTAGGCGTGGTAAAAATTAGTAAGTTGTAGTGGCACGACCAATCGTACTGTTAAAACAGTCAACCAACCTAACCTCATGCTTGACGATGAAGATTGGTTAATGATAAACCAGAAAGAAGACTCTACCGTATTTGCGAATATAGCCAACAAGTGCTTCCATAACTCAAATTTATTTATGTCTTTTGATGTCCTGACTTCGTACACTTGTTACCTCGTCTATTGATTCACTTATTCAAATTCTTTCATATGATCAAAGCTTGTTTGTTATAAGCACAATGATAATAATGACAATAAAATGGATAAATTAAGTAAACTTACACAAACCATAATGCGTATAATTGTGATAAAGGTGAGAAAGGGGATCAGCTGTTGCTAAGGTAGGAATAGGGGACGCGAGAGAATTCAAATTTATTCCCGGAGTAGGACCTAAATTTTTAAAGAATGCATGAGTGTTGGACATGCAATAATCTGTAGACAAAAAAGCCATTCATTTTCGTGAATAAATAATCTATGTAATTCGCATGCCTTATTTAAAAGGATTTAAAAAGTATTATTTTCATAAGGTTACATATTTTACCATTGAGTCCCGCTCCAGCGACCAATGCGGCAGCAGCAAGCGCCATATTGTTTTGCTGATTGGCTGCGAGTGCAGCACTTAGTGCGGCCGCACTACCATTGCACAAACTAATTTGCGGTCCTGAAGTAGGTGCTGCAGCTGACTGGTTAGCACCTGCGGCTGCAACTGTGATTGATGGAGCTGCATTACCAGTAGTGGAAGCAGTGTTTTGTACGTGGTTAGTCATGCCATTTGTCCCATTTCCACTTAAATGGGTAGCCTGCGAATGATGTTGATTGGCAGCTGACACCGGAACTCCGCTAGTTCCTGTTGGGGGTGGAAATAGGGGCAATCCCTGAGCTGGACCGAGCCCCAAACCCGTAAGCGCTGTTGGATTTGTAGCCGCGGCCAATTGTTGGACTTGCTGTAATTGAAGAGCCAAAGCCGCAACTGGATTGATGTATCCAGTAGTTTGCGAAAGATTCTAGGAAAAATCGAGTATTAGTAACTTTGCTCAAACTACTGAAATGATAGATTAGTAGCTCTCACCTCTAGTATCTGCGTGTAGGCTGTATTTCCCAGTTGTGATAAAGCAAGTGCTGGATTAAAGACCCCCAGAGGTCCAATAAGTTGTTGCAATTTTCGGGAATGACGCTCTTTCTCGGTATCAGCAAATTTCACCACTATGCTAGATGACGCACCCTTGTGAAAATTGAATTAATGACTTATTTTGGAACTTACTGGCATTGTTTGGCTTCCATGTAGTGCAACGATAGCTGATTGGGCCTCAGCCTGACTTGAGAACTTGACGAAGGCGCAGCCTAATATGGAGAGGAGGTATTGGTTATTGATATGCCCAAATAAATCCCGCGATGATGAGTCAGCTGGCTAATTAGACTCAAGGGGGGGGGGAGATCGCTAAATTACCTAAGCTATAGACAAGCCAACTACTAGGTCTTCTAAGAATGCAAAACTTTACCTGTGTCCCTTAATGAACTGGTTAGCTAATGCTGACATTGGCGGTTACTAGAACATTTGAGATAAATTTCAAAATGCCTAGATTTGTAATGCCATAGGAGAATAAATCCACGAATTTATTAATTAATTTTTAAGTATAAATATCGGGCTCATGGGATTTTGACACAAAAACCCATTATCATTTTGTTTATTACAATTTGATGTTTAACAATTTAGTATTTACGTATTTAACACTTTAATAACTTCGGCATAATTCAAATTTTGAATTATTAAATTTGCAAAATTGTGATCGAATTTAGCCATACTAAAGAATTTTATCATTGAAGTAACTATTGACTTGTTAATTATCTAATCGGATTTATAAAATTCCTAAATGATTTCGCATTTGTTTGAGAGTGATTGCCTGTTCATGGCAGATTGAAAATTGCCCCATTACCTTTGCTATTTCCTGCTTGATCTCTTAGTATTGTGCATTCCTCAATCGTACCAAAAGGTTCGAAAAGCCTTCGCACGTCTTCCTCATTCTGCTGTTTACTCAGCATTCCAACGAAAAGTTTCCTTTCTTCTAAAAGAGTTGAAGTAAGTTATAATAACAAAAATAGCCCGATTATTTCATACCATCCTGTGACTTATCCCCCTTAGAAGTTGTCGTGGAAACGCTACTAGTTTCAGATTTTCTATCTTCTCCCTTAGAGGATTCGCTCTCTTTCTTGGTGTTATTTTGTAACATTTTCAATTTGTTACGACGGGTAGATTGACAACAGATGTTGAAGTAGAAAACACAGAGATATTGGATTGATATGAACACCAATTAACGAACGAACGAACAAAACGAACGTACGAACGGAATCACAACACGGAGAGAGACACACGTAAGGGAGAGACCACGAAAACACACTAAAGCTGCAGTTACAGGGAGCATTGAAGCAAAGAGCAGCACGACTCTTCAACTCCTCCCTTTCTCCCACCGGCCAACCAATCACAACAGGCGCACTAATCGATGCTGGCCGGAATGGCAAAGCTAGCCAGAGTAGACTTCATGCCAAGAGTGGGCAAGCAGCAACGGCTACTAGCTTTCGCACACCCATCCACACGATACTCACGGGTTTGCGGGGGCGGTCGGTCTAATGCAATTTTAGCAGCAGCTGCTGCTATGTCTGCATCGATCGATAATTGCCTACGCCTAGGGCTACGCGTGGAGGGTAGTACGGACGCAATTTTATTGATCGATGGCTATTCTAAGCAACTGAACGCTTTTCGTAGTAGGCCTGTGCGCTTAAGTGAGTTGGTATTTGAGCATAATTTTACCACCTTGAGTAACCTGCTTTTAAATCTGAACCAGTGTGAGACTCAACTACCTCTACAGATTAGCCAATAAATAACTTTATTCCACTTCTGAAGTACATTGGGGGAAGAAATAAAATGCTCATCCGTAAGACGAGTTGACTTGTACAATATCAGTTAAAGAAATAGTGGGTTAACTTGGTATGCAGAATAATTCTTAAATTGGATTGAAAAAATAGAGATGCTTGAGCAGAATAGGAAATACACGCCGTTCAAAATCTATGAGGTTTAAAAATTAAGAAAGGCCATAGCTGAAGATCGGAGGGCAGAATAAGTGGATAGACGGTGAACATAAATTAAATGAAGATTGGAAATAGCTTTTACATCTATTTTCTATTGATTAAGGGTAGTAAAAAGAAGAACAGATTGTCTGATGTTCAAATTTAATTATCCCTCAAATTCTAAACCCGTTGTTCCTCGAAAATCTGCCTTTAAGCACAAATAGTGAATTCACGTTCACTAAACCAGTTTAAGAACACAATTTTTGGGGGAAATCATAAATGAAAAGCGAATTTCACAAAAATGAAATTGAGAATCAAACAAAATTGTTTCTTTATCCTTCTGCTACTGCGAAGGAAATAAGTTGACAATTTTCTTCCTTTTGACAATTTTCTTCCTTTTTTAATCCAAACACATTGAAACCCTCTCCAATGGCAAATGTGGAAACACGAAAAACAAATTTTGTGTGGGCCAATCTTTTTTCATTGTAAACATTCAAAACTTTAATTTTTTATTTATACCAAATGGCGGACGTTTTGATAGTTATCAATAGCCCTTTAGTTGAGGGGAAGGAACATCAAAGTCACAAAAAGTCGATAGGGGAAGAGTAGGGTGAGTCACAGATGTAAAAGGGAAACAGTCACTATGGTAGTGAAAAGGTAAGGCGAGTACTGTGGAAGTGGCGAATATGACATGCTATTAGGTCATAGTAGTTTGAAGTGAGAATGTCACTGCCATACAATGGGGTCATAGTAGTTTGAAGTGAGAATTCAACTGCCGGTTTATAGACTTTTTGCCGTATGAGTATACGTTGCCCAGGATGCATCACGTGGAGGTAAGTCTATTGCACACTCCCCATTCAAAACTGATTCACGTTAAAATGTAATATATACGGTAGTAATTTTCATTAACAAACCTGAAATATTTGGCCTTAATTTCAAATTAGTACAAGCTCACTTTACAAGCTTACTTTATGCCATATAAACGCAAAAATTGTGGTTAAGAGGACAGAAAATCAAACAAACAGATGTTGGTTGAGTATTGTTTTAACTGCTAAAAATGTACGCCATGTCAAAATACCATCGGCTAATGGTCATCAAATGATTGCATCTTAAACTGCACCACTGTTACCGCTTGCGCCTCCAGAGCCATTTTGTTAATAAAAAAAGCTAACATAAAACTAAACATATGGATGACCATTTTTGATATTACCATTAGTTCAAGATTTTGGAAGTCGGCTGAAAGCAAATCAAATTCGTGGCGTCTACATGTGTTAAATCAAAACCCCATCTATTAGACCGATCTAGGTATCGATCCACAATAATGAGCCTGATTTATAGGAGAGACTACACTGAGAAATTTGTTCTAATGGCTAATTTTTTAATGCAGCCGAGTTTGCTTAGAGCACTTCTCTTCTGATTCAAATTTAAAAGCAGGAATATGAGGCTTGCTCACAACTTATAACAGCTATATACCTACTTATTGATTTTAAGTAGCACTGATTTGGCAATTTTACTGATGGAAGAAATCCAGTACTCCACCCACGCACTTCCTTTTGTCGTCATATGATTGCAGCGAAAACTTTGCAGCTAAATTTAGAACTAATCCAAATAAACGCAGTAAATTAATATTTTAACAACTCATAAATTCTTGCCAATCTAGCCAAATTTAAAAACAGAACAAAGCTAAAGTAAGAGCAAATAAATAAATGCCTATTTTCTTATAAAAATAAATTATTTAAATTTACTTCAAAAAAAATTGAGCACCCCAGGGGGATTTCGACTGGATTAAAAAAATTAATTATTGATGGCACTTATCATAAAGTAATTAGGAAAATTGCCTCTTGGTTAATAATTTACTTGACAGTGGATTGAGTTAATCACTATTTAATTTTCTACGCGTTTTTATTGATTATCAAAGACACTCACTAGTTGTACCAAGATATAATTTCTTACACCTATAATTTAGAGGCTGTTATTGGTCATTATGATGTCTTTTTAAAATTCTGGTTGCCCACACTTGGATAATTCTCGTTTTGTAATTAACGAAATTATGCCTGAGCCATTATTCACAAGGGAAATAAAGCCACAAGAATTAGGAAAAAAGTTATAATTAAATGCCGAAAGGAACATAAATGACAAAAGGCTTCTTGTTAATAAAAAAGGTAGAAAGCAAATCAACTTGAACAAAAGTTGATTTTAACATTTAATGTAGTTTTATGTTAATTAAGTGACCTCAGCTGCCACCTCGCCAAGCAAACAGTTTTAAGCAATTATAAATACTCTTAAATTATGCGGATGAATGCAATTATCACTGCCTTTGTTATTATAGTCTATTAACGCAAAAAATCGATCCACATCTGCTCTTTTTATGCACAGCCTTATGTCTAAAATGACAATTGTCACTTGATGATAGTCTTCAACTTGGTGTAAACGCTTTTCCAAGTGCCAATATGTTAAAAATTAAAAGAAACACAGTGTTTCTTTTCTAAAGAAAGAGCTAAAAAATGAAACGACATTTACGAAATTTTGTTGTTATACTGTCTCGCTAAGTGCTACATATTCTTTTAAGTATATTAAAAGTATATCAAGAAAATTGTAAAAGTATTCAATACACAATTACCGTAATAGCTAGATTAGTTATAATATATTACAAATCCAAATCCAAATTAGCGGATCGATTGAATATAAATTTACAAAAAAGTCGGGAATAGCAACTAATATTAATCGCCTATTCATACAGAGCACAAGAAACAGTTGCATTTTTATGACTTGATTTTCCGCGTAATTTGGCCGATTTTCTATTTACTTTTGAACAGTGTAAATGTACAATGAGATAACAAGAGAAATTGGAACTACTAACCTTCATTTCATTCTTTAACTCAACGTTTTTACAGCCAAAATTAAATGATAGCACTTTTGTCCTCGGTATTTTATTCCTTTCTTCAATATGTCCCACATTTTCCACTCATCTGCTGTTAATCATATTTTGATCCTTTTCATGTTTTATATCATTTTACCAGTCATGGATTATGACAAAACAATTTTTTATGCTGGAGGAATAAAATCTTTTCAACATAGTAAAGGTTTAGGTTTATGCACCTAGATGACACTGAATCAACGGGGCATTATTTTAAAAAATATAAAATGGAATATCTGGAACGCCTAATGTACTAAATTGATAGAATTTCCGAAAAATGCAAAAGGCGTACAAAATTTTAAGCTTTCATTATTAATTAACGCTTCTTCCAATACATTTAACAGATAAATTAAATACATGCCAAACGAGTTTTTAACGTAAATAGAATTAATTTGGAGATCACACACATGAGCAGAATTAAACCAATTAAAGTCTTTTTAATGACTATTGATTAATTACATCGAATATTTTCAGAAAACTGAATTAGAACGGAATTAAACTAGACTTAGTACAAAAGAACTAAAAACTGATTCAATCCTTAAAGAACAAAATAAAATAATTTCATTAAAATAATAAATAATCAAATAAACAATCCATTTATTCTCATTTCTGCTTATTTCAAAATAAAAATTATGTCAAATCACACATTGGAGCCCTATTATTACTGATACATTTATACATTTGGATAGCATTTTTAAAGAGATCTCATAAAACACGGAGATTGACAGGAGGCAGAGTGTATTTTCATGAAACAAAAGCTTCTTTATTCCCTCAAAATAACAATAACATGGAAAAATATGATGAGAATGAAGATGGCGGTCTAAGTGGGCAATAAATTTGGATTGTTCGCATTTGGGCTATGTCGAATAATGGCGACCATTTAAGTCAAAACAAAAAAAAATAAAAACATAAAAATAGCATTCATTGATGTGGAATCACTCAAAAGACACCTAATTAGATTGCAATGAACTATTCCAATGAAAAGTTAGTTTAATTACCACGTCTACGTTGAGTTTAAAGTCCATGGGCAAAACCTTACGACTTCTGTCCTATGAGTAAGGGAAACTTCGTAATGTAAGAAATAAAAAATTCTGGACATCAAGAGCCAATTAAATTCCTCAGAGATTTGATTTAGAATCCCCTTGTTGGGGAAATGGTTCCCTGTGTAATATTTTAATGTATAATTTGCAGGTCCTTAAATTCAGAGTTTAAAGACTAAAAAAAGTAATTTTTTAAGCATTTTGAACCTAGAATAACTTTTAACATTTAGGCGAGATGAAAAAAGACGTTTTAATATTTCAATTATGAATTTCTGTGGAAGTAAAAGTGACTAACCAAATGGGTCCTTGAAACTAAACCACGGAATATTGGAATGCGGATTTACCAAACTGAAGGTTATGACACTAGAATACACTTTGAAATTAGCATTATTAGTACTCTTCATTGCAAAGCAAAAAGAGGTAGTAAGACCGATTTGGGGGAAAGATAAGGGCAAGGGAAATTCCAAACCCCTTTAAATTCGAACTCAGAAATAAATATATTAATTAAAAAAAGCAATAATTAATTCATTTAAATCAAGGTAAATATCTTACTTTGAATGAAATTTTGCTCAAAATGAAAAAAAAGAGGACCAGGAGAGTAGGGGATGAAGAGCAAATATTTCGAATTTTATGTTTACTGACGAAGTCTCAAATGTGCTTAAGGTAAAGCTAAAAGGAAGGCTGCTTTAAAAATCAAAAATCAAATTCGTTTTATATGATATTTCTTAAATATAACAAAATATGGCCATTATTGGCCAAATTACGTATATCAAGAAAACAATATGCAATAGTTGAAAAAGAATTTTTGGACATGTAACCACTTAAAGCGGTAAACAGACAGAAACCAGCCCAGTTTTAGTCAAACAGTGAGAAAATTAGGGATTAACTGATTTCAAAATATTTGCTTTCAAGGACTTAAACCAAAGCAAAAATGTTTGATGGTGAGATATGAGAATTGGATTGGTTAGAATTAATTTGATTCTAGCGTGCATAGCCATTCAATACACCTTAGTACCTAATTCTGACACATAATCAATGACCATACCTGTGGTCATTTAATGCCATTATTCTTCCCAAATTGTTTAAATGGTGTTTTTTCCAATTTTATAGCTTCAGATATAACGAAATTAGAAGATACAAAATTTACAACATAATGACTCAAAATCCTAGTCCAATTCGAATATTTGCCATTTTCATTCTAAAATTTTTGAACCATAGCGCTATCACTATCAGCTTGAATTTTGCTAGTACTAAGAATTAATCTACCTCCACGCCTAAATTAAATTCAATAGTAAAGCCATTACTTAATCTAGAATTAAAGTTAAATGCTTAATTATACCTTTAAATTCATTAATAGTAATGAAACTTTAAAAACCAATTCTTTTGGCAGTACGAATAATAAAAAGTTATATTAACTCTACTTAATATGCTCATTTTAATTAGCATCACAACACCTGCGGTTTTAGAATTTAATAATTACCTTAATATCGAGCAAAATAAGGTGTTTCCTTTCCATCCACATGATATTTGACAATTTTCTGATTAAAAGAATAAATGAAAACGCGCGGAAATTTAATACCGAAAGTTCGTTCAACAAGCGCATCAAGTATTATTTATATTAGGCGACATATTGGAAACGCCAGTATCTCGCATGGAATGCTTAATTGATTTTGGCCAGTGGGTAAACACTGTTTTATTTATTTGCATACATATGCTACAAGATCAATTCCACAAACCAGTAAAACGCAAAAATTACACTTTAAGCTTTGCCATTGGATAACTTAAACCCCGTGTATAATAAAAACTTTACTTTACCATCAAATTGATCGATATCTCACAGTCCTGAGATTCTCGATAATTTCCCCTTAATACTATTTGGTATCGATTTGAGCAGCCATTAAGACTTCATACTAATTATAAGCATTTAAAGGAATTAGCGATGTGGTAAGATGGAGGAGGGAGTTTTAGATACTCGTACATTGGGCTATAAATTGACCTAATACCCCGGGAATTGCTAGAGAATTGAAAAGTGAGAGGAGAGTGAACGGGGAAAGAGGTGTGGCATACCGTAAGATTCTACCCTCTGGCTAAACGCGTTAAGGAAACAGAGCATTAAAATTGTGTCCTCAGCCTCCCACCTCAGAAAAGGCAATAAGGTCGTAAAAATTTGAGCATAAAATTGGAAACGTATTAAGGGTAATTTGTGGCATTTTATCTTCATCTTACTGCTAGTTTGAAGTAAATGGTGGTGATTGCTGAAAGAAGATAATGCGCGCGCGCACATACACACACGCACACACTCTCCTCCTCCCCCCTTCATCTTTCATCTTGTGTGGCATATCGTAGTATGTCATTTCCAAAGAGCTCATCATTTTAGCAACCTTTGGACGCATACGAAGTAATTATTGCAGATTATTGGTAGCAAATAAATCATTAATTGTATGCTGAACGTAATTGTTAAGGCATTTGTAGCAGCGAAAAACCACAAGTTTACTTTAAACTGGCTCTATTATTTACAATAAGGAAGACATTCCAGAATGTATGATTAATATATGCTAATAATCGTAGACAAGAGTAGATATTTTCATATTATTTCTATTCCAAAAAAATCAATCTTAAGTACCAAAATATTGCAACCAAAAATCCTCTTTGAAGAGATGTATAGTGGAGGAAACAGTGTTTGAATAAACATAGAAATTGATACTACTTTTCCGATGACTGCATGGATCTTGAACATTGAAACCCACATATAAGTGGCCAGGAATAATAAGTTCCCATACTTGGAGTGAATTTTTTAATGCGAAATTTTAAATATTTATTTTCAACTAACCAGATTTCCTTTCACAATCTGCTGCCTTGACTTGCAATGGTCTGGCCATCTTAAGTAAAAAGAACAATAAATAGGACAAATTAACTTAAATACAAAATATAATTAAATATTTATCAGTTTGAAAAGCTTGAAATTTTCTTGTAAATGTGTCAATTTGATGTTATTTCAGCTAGGTTGTGTGTGTAAGTCCACGGTGAGCACTGGTAACACTTGCTGTGATTGATGAATAGTTATTACGTCGTTGTTCATAAAATAGAGCAAACTTTACTGTCAAAATCATGATAGGTCTTGGTGATTAAAAGACATCACATCATGGTACGTCTGCGCCCCCCCTCCTCCCTCTCTGTGAATACATCAACTGGTTAGGAACATCTTGATCCAGAGAAGATGAGTTTGTCCCGCTATTTGAACACTGAAGCACTATGCTCGCATATGCTTGTGTTCAAAGATAGCATATTCAAGGAATCTTACAACAGCTTAACTTATTGTGACACTTTTGTTTGATCTCCTTTTCAGAAAATCATTTAGATTAATTATTTATTCTCAATGTTCAAACACTTACCTTCGATAGAATATTAAAATTCTTCCTTACTTTTAAGTAGGAAATAAGAGGAATATCAAATACAATGCAATATATTAACTATTTAGAGTGTAAACTAACTAAGAAGCACTGAAGAGGCAAAAGAAATAGATAAGGGGCATTGTAAACTAAAGTAAAATAACGTAACATTGTTTTGGTAGTTGAAAATGACAATTTACATAAAATACTTTATTGTACACCATTTTACCGATATTATCGTTCTCAAGTCAATGCAAAGTAACGCAAATCAAATTGTTTTAAAAATACTTTGACTCTAAGTGTAATAAAAATTCTTAAATCATAAAAGTACGATTGAAAACAGGATGAGGTATTTATTGGAGCAGACAAGGGGAATGCATTCGATTCTAATTTAGATTGTTTCAATGTATTCTAATCCTAGACTTCTACTATAGCAGTATCTCTTAGGACATTTCTATTCTAGGAGAGGAAATGCTATGGTACTAGACTGGAATTTTAAAATCACTAACCTCAATACACATTTTTTGTTGACCAATATAAGGAAATACGCTTTCTGCCTGTTTATAAACCATAAATCTCCATTCAATCACTAAATAAGTAAAGAGAAAAAGAGAAAGTTGATAATAATTTGCACAGCTAACTTATCGAGTGTTGAACGATGAATTCAAGTATTTCACCTTTTATTATTTTAAGATAGAAGGACTTACTCCAGGCAGAATTTTCTTTTCATGCAATGCTTCCTGGCATCGAACTGCTGATTCCTTCTTGCAAAAAGTGATGAATGCACAGCCTAGAAAAAAAGATAAATTTTAAACTAATTGTGAATTAAAATAATTCCTTAAAGATGTATATTTAATAATACTTGGCAAAAATATGATATAGGCTGGAATGATCCTACGTTCATCCGATTCCTATTTCTAGCTATTACAGCATTAAGCCAAGGAAAATCAAGTAAGCGTAATTAATTAATTGTTTAACATTATTATAAAGAGGTGTGCGATAGACTTACCTCCTGTGCGGTAGACTTACCTCCACGTGGTGCACCCTGGGCACCGTATACTCATACGGCAAAAAAGTCTATTAACCGGCAGTTGTTATTCTCATACGGCAAAAAAGTCTATTATTCGGCAGTTGAATTCTGACTTCAAGCTACAATGGCCCCACTGTATGTCATATACGACTACTTCCACAGTTCCCACCTCACTTTTTTCTACCTTTTGGCCCGTCTCTTTTACATCTTTGGAACACATTTCTGTCCCCCCTCCCTCTCACGATTTTTTTACTTTGACGTTCCAACCTCTCTGTGAAGCCTGAAGTCAACTAAAGGGCTAATGACAACTATCAAAACGCCTGCCATTTGATATAAATAAATACATTATTATAAATAGAAGTTGGGTATTTCATCAAATGATTGTTAGATTCGATTTATTTATTTGATATTTTTTAGAGAAATCCCCCTTTTACATATTTTAATGTTTCTTATTGTTTTCTGGAAGAAATGCGTTAAAATTCATAATTTTTTATGCTAGATTGTTGGACAATCACCCCTTACTGTTAGCTTACTGGCTGAAGATGAGAACACGGTAGTCATCCAATGAAATAATTAGTGAATATCCAAACACTTGATATTTTTTACTATTATTTTACACATTATCTCCTCATAATCAGCTCAAATTCTTTTCTCAAAAGTGCAAGTATAAACGGAAATTATGTAATTTGAATAAAATACGTTGCAGTGAAAGTGAATTAGTGAACAGTATGTGACACCTTTGAGACATTTACAGTTATCCTATGACATTAGAAGTAATGCCAATATCATATAATATATGCTATAACTTTACAAGATGACTTCACCTTTAATTTTTATGGCAAAAATTTAAGTATAAAAGTGTCCCTTGTACTCAAGGAAGGGGGTTTATTTTATTTTCAAACATGCTTAATCTTTCCATAGGAATATTTTCCTATATTTACGTTATTTTGAATGTAGTCCATGTAAAAATTTATTAATAATTGAATGACTTATACTTGACGATTGACTAGCAAGTAGAAACTTGGACTACTAGTTAAAAAAAGAATATAATTTTTTCGAAATCGTTATTTTCCGGTTTTTTTGGGAGTTGTAGATCAAAGTTCTACCACTGAATGATGTTTTGCCCAAAATAAAGTGTTGATATTAAAAAAAACAAAAATCAATATTATATATTACATTATTTCATATTAAGTTGAAAAAATTAAGGATTATTAAATTCACAGCAAATGCTCAAATTACCGGTTAATTCGACTTCATTATTTTGAAATTTGATCGTAATTATTTTAAAAATATGACAAATTTTTAAAATAACCAATTCTGAATAAAATTCACAATATGATAATTTATATATATGATATTTTAAATGAGCTTATTAATTTCAGAATTATATTAATATAAAGATGTATCATTTTCTGGGCAACAAAACCAACAAAAGTTTCCTTTGAGCAGAATTAAAAATAATTAAAACCTCGAATTGTGTGCAAATAGTTTTTTGGTAAATATAATAAATTTTATTTATCTCCAAAATAACATGTTTTCTAAAATGAACTTAAGAAACGCTTCAACGCTCAACTAGTCTGCCACTAATGTAGTACATAGAGATTTCTCATCTGCCACTAATAGGGTGTAACAGACTTGAATGAAATTTGTTTCAAAAATCAATTTTCTTAGTACTGAAATAAATATTTTGTTTAAAGGAGCAATTTTTAAATTCTTCCGAAATTACTGCGTGATGCCGGATAAACAAGGGTCAACTATATTGGAGAACATTTGAATAGCGTTAAATGGCTGACATTTACTCATTATCTTTATTCAAAATAAAACATTTGAGTTCAGCTTCTTTTGGAGCAAAAATAAATAAATTGCATTACTTAAACAAAGAATACAAAATTACAAAACTTGACGGCTTTTTTATATGGGGTTTTATTAATTTCAATTATTTTTACGCTAATTTTCTTTTATTCCCCAATAGGTCCACATTTAAGTTGCAGGAATTTTAATAATTATTTACGTAAACATTTCCTAATTTTACTTTAATTATTTTGTCAGAAGTGAAAATAATCATAGAATCACGATTCATATAAATGCCCTTTAAAACACACTGGAAATTTTTAACAATAACAAACATGTGTCCTCTTAATTTACTCATTTGCATTTAAGGCTCAATTTCAATAAAACGTTGGACCATCTTAAGGACAATGGAAGCTTAATTAACAATTTAATTTCGTCAAAATCATTTTTTGCTGAGGATTAAAAGTTATCAATTTTTTACCTTTATGAACTAAGTCTTCCATCAAAGGTGCATCTTTGCCCAAATAGCCTATTTTAAGATTTGTGTTATTTGTAGTTGCAAGTTCTGAAATCTTAATAGGCTAAAACACCCTGGATACCAAAGTTCCATAAAAATAAAAATATTGGGAACTTGATAACAAGTGCTATTTGTTTAACATTCATAATAATTGATTATTATTACGACAAATAAGATTTTCAATATCACAAGATACAGTCTATATTTTTAAATGCCTTTTAAAGAACTATGAGAAACTGTCATAAGCAAAACTGGGGCTGTAGAAATCTCTCATATAAAACAAATCATCAGGCAAAGTTTTTGTTTAGGAATGATTGTTGTCACATCAAATATGACAATATTTCAAGTTTATTTACAATATTTTTGGCTTATTTATTCAAATACTTTATCAGATTCAAAAATACACGAAATTCTAATGATTGACCCATTTTATTTCGAAAATGTAATAAACCGACGCAAAACCTTTTTATGATGCTTTTATCGGATCAATTAGACATCTTATTTTATCTACTAACATTATGTCTATAAATAGGTAGCAATTTATTAATGACAAGTTGTAAATATACTTGCCCACTAATCCTAAGTGGTTAGAATATTAATTTTGATTGCCACAATTTATTTAATGCTTCTACCCGTAAAATCTGCGGGATTTAATTTAATTGTCAAGGTAATGGAAAATAATTCACATTTGCTGTACAAACTAAGGATAAAAACGATGCTTTGACAAAATTAAAATTGTTTGAAGTGGACAAAATGAAGTACCATTTAATCTAAACCAAAGACTGTGCATTTTAAAAAATTTCTGATCTGTTGGACAATTGACTACAAGTTTAACACGCTTTTCAACTTGACACTGCACTTGAAAAAGTGACATAAATCGATAAAAGGCTCTAGTATCACAGTTAAATAAATCGCTTTAACCTATTACGATTAGTCATTAATGTTAATAACTGAGGAAATGAGACCTTAGGCAATAATATTGTATTCGAAGAGTACAATCTTCTTTAATGTTCATCGATACTTACTTTTCAAGGTTTTTTTAATACAAAACTTCTGATAGCAGTTGAATATCGAACATTTGTCATTATTCGAGGAAAGTTTCAAACAAAACCTCCACGATGTCTACTTAAGTCGTAAAATTGCATTGATTTTTGAATGTCGGCATCATTTTCAATGAATTTAAAGAAATAATTATGGCTTGCATTTTATAAAGTTCTGTGTTTTAAAAGAAATCATGGGTGTCGAAATCATAAAATTGGGTATCGGCACACTTCTCCACTCTTCAGAGAGGTGATTTTGACCTTGATTTAAGCTTACTGGAAGAAATAAGCAACTATCGTTCTCATTTTAACATATATTCAACGGTAACTAATTCAAGCATAATGAGATTATTTTAATTTTGAAGATAGTTTGATCTAATTAATATTTCTATTGTTTTCTGACTTCACAAACAGAAAGCAAGAGCGCGTTAACTTATGTGGTGGTTATAATGTAATCTTTCACAATTTCACAATTATGTTCTGGCTTAAGACAAGACTTTAAGTTTGGTATTATAGCAGAAAAAACCAGTTAATAAGAAGTGGAATTTTCGCAAACATAAATGTTCATGGGTAAGACAGAAAAAATAATGAATTCAAAAGGACACGTTGTTAAACTCAAGCCTACAATGGGGAGGTTATATCAGTTAAAAATACGAGACAAAATTCCAAGAATTTTCTTTATGTTACCCTATTTATAAATTAAGTTAGTCAAATCGGATGTGGGAGGACGATTTTTAATCAATAAATAGTTTAAATATAGCGGTGTGTTGATATGATGGTGGTTCATGCACATAATTCTAATTTTCACATTTAGCCGTTTTTAGGCTGTACAATTTTTTATTCTTACAGGAAAGATAAATTAATTTCTTCAATATTTAACTAATAGCCTATTTTAAGTAAAAAAGTTCATTATATATCGTTGAGCCTCAACTTAAACCGCTACAATTTTCAATCTGAATGAATTTAGGAAATGAAAGATTGACAGCTATAGATTTTCCCTTTTGTTTTACGTATGAGTTGCAGCAAATCTTCGTCTTTTAGATAAACAAGTTTCAATTTTTTATTTGTTTCAACCTGATTTGAGTCAAACAATGCATTCGCTTGAACATTACGGCTGTTCAGTAGTCATTGTGATATTCATATGTATTTTCGAAAAGCACAAAACATGTAGTGGTTCAAATGATTTGAAAAGATTGAGAATTTTTGGGCATCTATTGTATGATGGAAAACATAAATAATACTGTTCTTTTATTAGCGTAAAATTGATTAGGTAAAAAATATTTTATTTAGGTATTTTGAAGGTCATTTAATATATTAAGATAAAGCGGACGGAAATTTGAAAGCCCTGAGAGAGCAGTTTTTTAAACAATTTCATATACATTCATAAATTATAAAACGGATGAAAAGTTAACTATTCAAGAATAGTAGATATACTTGAACTTGAAAGATGAGTTGTGTCAAAATATAACTAAATAAAATCCCAGGTTAAATTTTTTCATCAGTAAATAAATAATGATCTCTTTCTAGAAACATGTACATAGTAAACTGAATTGGCGAGAACCTATGTAGGTAATCAACTTTCATAATCAACACGCATATTTAACCGAAATTTCTGTTAAAATTACATTTTATTAACTTCAACTTATATGTCAATAAGTTTCCCCCTGGCCGGTTTCGCTCCTCCTTAGGCAACCTGGAAACCACTGCCATCCGGCAGGATCCCCATATCGACGCCACGCTTAGCATGGACGCCCGATCTACACGCGCACACGCAGGTCGGAGCTCCCAGCGACAGCAGTTTCAACCACCCGTCCTCCAAGTAGCTGAATTACGGGCACGCGTCACTACGCCCATTGCTAAGAGGGGGACTACGATTTTGCAATGCATGGACCGTCCGATGTCTTTCCACACAATGAAGACTTAATCAGGAGAGAATACCGGCCGATGTCTTTCCACACAATGAAGGCCTTGATCAGAAGAGAATTTCAGACCTCAAGATGCAACGAACTCAAAGCTCGAACAAAGGAGAAATAGTGGACAGTGGCACTCTCCGAATAGAGGAGAAATAGTGGACAGTGGCACTCTCCGACATACCCGGCTGGCGAGAATCGAAGCCGTTGCTGAGTTTAGACTACGTATCGGACAGCCTCAAGGTGCAACGAACTAATCAGAAGAGAGTTCAAGACCTCAAGGTGCAACGAACTTGAGCTCGAACAAATGAGAAACAGTGGACAGTGGCACTCTCCCGATCAGGAGAGAAGTCAAGACCTCAAGGTGCAACGAACTTAAAGCTCGAACAAAGGAGAAGCAGTGGACAGTGGCACTCTCCGACATATTTGACTGGCAAAGAATAGAAGCCGTTACTGAGTTTAGACTACGTACCGGACACGACTACCTGGCAAAACACCTTCACATATTAGGAGTATATGCTCAGCCAACATGCCCTCTATTGACCTATAGGAGGAAATAGAGAAGACCCATCTGAGACAACGGCGGAAACCTAGAGATACTGGGAAGGAAGAAGACAGCTAATGAACTACTATTAACTGCTATAATTGTACCCCCCCCCC
>UZAE01000054.1:0-45367 GCA_900617975.1 Rodentolepis nana | reverse complement strand
AATCCTGCTACAGAACACTACTCAGAGATATTTAGCTATTTATGTTCACTCGAATTATGCTAGGTTTATCCGATAGCTAAACGTTTTGCCAAAATCACAATTCGCTATCAATGTACGTACTGAATAAACGTGCTCCGTGCTACACGTCTGTTCCCTTTATAGCTGGGCTATAGCTTAGCTGGTTCTGGGAGTCTCTTTCATAGCTGGGCTATAGCTTAGCTGGTTCTGGGAGTCAGCCTATAGCTGGGCTATAGCTTAGCTTATTCTGGGAGTCTAGCGTAGCTGGGGTATAGCTTAGCTGGTTCTGGGAGTCTAGCTAGATGTGGGCTATAGCTTAGTTGGTTCTGGGAGTCTAGCTAGATGAGTTTCCCTTATAGCTAGGCTATAGCTTAGCTTGTTCTGGGAGTCTAGCTAGATGTTGGAAATCTTGCCATCGAGATTTCTGAGTCAGTCAGGCTTTACTAAGGTGTTTAGCTGGTTCTGGGAGTCTAGCTAGATGTAGGAGGATCTCCCATTGAGATTTCTGAGTCAGTCAGGCTTTACTAGCGTAGCCAGAGATTTCTGAGTTAGTCAGGCTTTACTAGAGTAGCAATATTTCTGAGTCAGTCAGGCTTTACTAGCGTAGCAATCCGTGGAGCTATAGCTTAGCTGTTCTGGGAGTCTAGCTAGGTGTTGGAGAATCTGCCATAGAGATTTCGGTCAGGCTTTACTAGCGTAGCAATCCGCTACAATGCAATCCGGTCAGGCTTTACTAAGGTAGCAATCCGTTACAATTCTCAACCGGTCTGGCTTTACTAAGGTAGCAATCCGCTACAAGTCTTTAACCAGGTCAGGCTTTCTTAGGGAGCAATCCGCTACAAGTCTACAAAACAATATACATAACTTTCATTTGGTCAAGGTGGCTTGATAGATCACAATTTGGTAGATCTCTACTTGTATTGTGACTACGGATTCATCTCACCTTAACTTTCTTAATGTCAGTAAGTTGGAGACAATCTTTTTTGTTATTCAGAAAGTAAGTGTGTTCCATTTAAACGTTGCTTTCTGTCGATTGACAAAAGTCTCTTACTTCTTAAAGATAGCGTGTAGATTTGATAAAATTGAGTTGCATGCACTAAAGTTGAATAATCACTGTATTTTTCTCGAAAGTTCGAATATCTGCAGGTGAAAATCACAAATTAAGCCAGCTTTCGGCTTTGAATAATTTTAACTTAAAAGTCCACGAATTCATTCAACACGGTATAACGTAAATTGGGCGCAAGATCGTTCTTGCAAAAAAACAATTGGCCGCCGTACGCTTTTAACTTTGTCATGTTTTTTTATTTTTTATGTTTATGAATTAAAGAACGACCTCACGTATCTGAAAACAAAGGGTTCCTAATTTGCCAAATTGTCAATTTTTATAGACAAATTTAAGATCATACAATAATAAAATAATGATAATAATGAAAATGCTATTCGATATCATATATTGAAAAATACTAACATATTTCCTGTATAATCTGTGAATCATTCAGTGAACCATCGTATTTCTTTTAGGATATATTAACACAGTTTGATGAAAATTCCTATTGTTTATTCGTTAAATGAGCAAAATAAACTCAATGCTCCTTAGAATAACTGTTTAGTAAGTAAATGAAATGCAGTGTGATGACATACAAGTGCCTATATGCAAATCATGAGGGGGAGAAGGGAGCACGATTTCGCTAAAAGCTCTGCATTACTCATGTGTCACCTTCCACTCACCAGATGTTTTCATTAATAAACGACAGAACTCGAACGCTAGTTGGCTCTTTTACTTCGAAGAAGTCCCTACAAGTCTGGTACAACATAATTGGGTTGTTAACTAAAGAATCCACTATGATAAACTGGTGATATTGTAAGAATTGACCAAACTTGCTCAGCGTGATGATTCACATACATGGCATCTATGCAAGTAAAATAATCAATTTTGCTCATATTTCATTAATTTGAGCTCTTTATCGGGATCTAATTTTTACTCTTCCTATGTTAACGCTTAGTTCTCTTCTATTAAAATCAATTGCCCTTCTCACTTTACCTTTGTCTCCAAAACACCCAAATTCATATCTAGTTTCTGGAAAGTTTTTTTCTGTTCGTCATTAAAATTTCCATTTTTTATATAACGAGATTTCAAGGGAGGATATATTAATTTCGCACATTTGCGAAACACACTAAAACAAATTGCGTTTGTTTCAATATATTAGATCTAATAAAAATAAAATAAAATAATAAAGTCTTTAAATACTCAGAGATCTCTATTGCAGATCTTCTCAATCGGAAAGGCGATCTCAATGATAGAAAGAAGGAAGACGTGCTGCAGACATGATTATTTATCAAATAAATCTACTATATTTTGGGTGAGCATTAATAATTATATATCTGAGTACTAGCCGAAAATTCACTTTAAATAAGAAAGAATTTAGCAGGGACTACTATGTGATTTAATCTTGATAATTATTGCTTATTGTAAAATCGATATTTGTTTTATGCAAATCGCTAATAAATTAATTTCACCTTCAGATAAACTATTGTCGTTTTGTCAAATAAGAATTTCGGGGTAATCGTTTAATGTTAAAAGCTATTATTACGCAAGCTTCTTCCGTTTTTTTCAAAATATAATTTAAGCAAAAAATCCAGAATTTTTTTCAGTTTATTGTAAAAGTAAATTTTAATAATTATTTCTTTCTGAAATAATTTTTTCCATGGGTGATTGAAAACACGTTAACGTTTTTGCTTCATTCATATTTTTCTTAAATTTTCAATAGCGGAATGGGCCTTGATTTTGATTAATCGTATCAACATAGTAAAATTTCAGTTTAATAAATCAACAATTTTGTACTTTTAGTAATGATGTCTTCAGTGTAAGAACAATATATTTGAAAAACTTTTGATGATTAATTTCAAACAAAATTTATAAGTTTTTGTAACTAAAGGGCTTCCGTGGGCCAAAATGCTATTTCACAAAAAAGATCCAAAATAATATTGCGTAAGTTTATCGGTTTAAATTTTTACTAGAATTGGATTAAAATGAATATAGTCATCAAGTTTCAGGTTGTTATAAAGGTTTTGTTTATGAATTATTTTTATGTTGTAGATGCTACAATTCCAAGAACTGGTAGATTGCAAACTCAAAATGTAAACAAAATGTGTATTATGTGTTCTCAGCTATTTTTTTTTCTTTTGCAGTTCTTCATCCATACAGTTATGCATTTAACGATCTCAGCAATTTTTTTGAGCAAGCTGCAAGTAATTTATATTTTGTGATTTACATAATTTCTTTACAAAAATGGTCTTTTTGGAGACAGAAGTATTATGTTGTATTATTTTGAGCTACGTGAAAAGGGAGGAATTTACTTTTATCATTTAATCCGGGCTAGTTAATATTACTGCTAAAAGTTAGCCATCCAGGTCTGGGGATGAAGTGATTGGCTAGCAAGTGAGTGAATTCAGAGAACACTTGTTCCTTGTCTATTGGTGGGCATTTTGTTAAATGAATGGGCATGGTCATGGGTTAAATCCGGGAAACAAAGCAGAGTTGTGGAAGTCAAATTTCTCACCAAGGCGACCCAATTATTCTTGTTCTTTGGCTCTGTCTGATATAAAACATAAGAAGGCGTACGGGAGCATAATTTTAAAAGCTGCTTAATGACAATTGAACAGAATAATTGTACTAAATGTGTATTCTACTAACTTCACGTTTAAAAAAGTTGTTAATCACAATACGAAAATTCCAATGATCGAGGAACACGGACGTGAATCCAGTCGAGTAAATATTACCCTGGACTCATTAATGGAAGATGGTTAGTACTTAGCATTATAAATTATAGGCATTTTAATCACATCACATTTGTGCCTTATTTTACTTTGTTAAAATTTAAGAAGAAGATCCCTTCACAATTACCGGTAAGTTAATTTTAATTTGGTAAAGTTATATTAAAATGAGTTATCTGTTTAATTATTTTATCCTTAGATTTCTACAAGGCAATAAAATTGATCTTTTTAAATTGCCAGTCAACAGCTATGGGTGAAGGCCTGTTTATCTGAATGAACATTTAACTTTGTCTACAGCTGTATCTTAAATATTTTTTTACATATTAACAGGACCGATATATTTCGACTTTATGACTCCATTTGTACTTACAAGCGGTAAATTGATACTTAACTATTTGGTTACTGTAGTACTAGAGAAATTTCTAGTACTTTTGACGCAATTTGTTAGTTTACTCCTTGTGATCTAAAATATCCTCAATTGAATGTTATATTTGAAATATTTTAAAAATTTACGGTTAAATTATACCAGATTAAAGGATTTTAAAGTATCAAAAACCGCTCTTTAATTTTGTCAGTGCTCATTTATTTATACACTTAATCTTTAAAATTTATTAACAAAGGATGATTTCTGTTTAAGTAGTATAATTATTGAGAATTTTCCCCTATAGCTGCGTCATTTGTGTGTGAGGCTGATGAACCTAAAGAACGCGGTTTTTTGAGTATAGGTATGCAAATCGATTTAACCTCTTTTTAAAAGTTTACATCCTGGTCTAATTATTTAAAATTTAATAATAAGGCAATAATACCGCCTATTTGTTGACCTCAACAAAAGGTAGGCATTTAAAAAAAGTTATTTGAGATAAGGGTTAATATTAAATGACATTTCTTAAAGAATTGCAAAGCATTGAAAATGAATTGGTAGATAAAGAAGGTAGGTTAATAACAAAGTGGCTGTACAAAATATTTAATAAACATTTTTATTAGAAAAATTTCTGTGGCAAAATATCTACCGCGTTCTATCAATCGACATACATAAAAGTAAATAAATTAATTTCAAAATTCTATTTAAAGTAAAACATTGATGCTAATAATTTCATTTCAATAGGCAATAGACAGTTATGTAATACGGAACCTGATACTGTTTCTTATGACAGTAAGAATTTACTTTCATAAAACTTTAAACTACCTTATATTATGCAAAAGATATTATCTGATACTTTCTCTTTAAGTTGACGTATTTTAATATTACTATATGTTTACAGCGTATTGGCTTATTATCAGCAAGATTTTAACGAAGCTTTTCAAAGGCGGAATGAGTGAGTTTTGTGTAGCGTATTACTCAAGTAATTTGAATAAATGCATCCTAATATTTTTTCCCACTTTAAGTTTGTCAGAATATATTTCAACAACTACTTAGGGCGATAAATGATTGTAAGTCTACATTCATTGTGTTTTTTTATGAAGAGATTGTAAAGAACATCGAATTGAATTCAAAAATGTGCATGCATTATAGTGACATTTTATCCAAAAGATATGCAAGGTAATTTTTTCTAAAAGGAAAGGCCTTTATGAACATGTCTTATTGAAAATGGGGTTGAGAAGCGTATAATGATATCAACAAGTAATTATTTTGTCATTTTTACTCTTATAATAGCAGAATGCCCAGAAATGTCACCACCCGATTTGTCATCCTGTAAGAAACAACACGTTTCTCATATCAATGCTGTAGGGCTCGATTTTTCATCATATTTATTTCACCATTTTGGCTTTTAGATTTTTCTGATGATGAAGAAAAAAGTAATAATTGATATTTTTGAAATTTAGATATTGCTTTTAATAAATTCATTATTTTTTATTATTTCAGGGACTATAATTGGAAAAGAGACAAGTGATTAACTGATGTTAAATCTAGATATTTGAACTTGACATACTTAATAATTTAACGCTATAGGTTAATTTGAGTTTGATAGACCTCTCACCTCAACGAATTTTGAATTTTCAATCTAAAAATTTGATTTGAGGCAATGATTTCATGAATGTATCTAGATAACTTTGGGATTCGAGTTGTATACTATTCGTTCTATAAATAAATTTCATATATTTCGTAATGAACTCATTTTTAAACATGCAATTTCACACTTTGTCTCATGGATTGCAGCAGACGCAAGTTATCGACCTTTAGGGCTTATTGGCCCTTGTTCTATCCAGGATGAGTCTGTCATTTCGATTCATTTCATCTTTCCTTCCATTAAAGGTCCAAATTGTTTAAGATTATAGTCAGCAATATAACTGAGATCGCTAAAATTCTAAGTTAGAATAACTCTATAAGATATGCTTAGCCAAGAGCTTAGTGAAAAATATTAGAAGGGTGTTTATTTAATACCAACAAAATATTCTCTTTCTCCAATTGCTTGAAGAGACTTTTTGTTTTATTAATTTAGAAATGCAAACGCATGTATCAGGTACATTTTCAATGATAAATACATGATAATTTTATTTCCTTCCTCAGCTGTATTTTCAAACAACAGCACATTAATAATGCTCTACTGTTTAATACAGGAAATTGTCAATTAACCAATCCGGTGATACACCCCTTATGTAAATAGGTTTACTAAATTAAATGTATGCTTTTATTCACTTTTATCTTGTTCATTAATGCTTTTAGGTCTAGTTCCGTTAAAGGATATGCTTAAAATTCCATTCTCACCAAATCTGAATTACTTCGATTTTGACTTTCAAGGTTTGTTTTTTTGGAGTATGAGTACTTAATACAATTTTGGGATTTTTTACATAAATAAAATTATCGATTGTTATTTATCGTTAATAAATGGAATGTAAAATTGACATTCACGTTCGACATTTAATATTTGAAAAGAATGGTAAGAATGTCGTTAATTTTGAAAGCGTTTAAAAGCAAATTACAATACCAATTGTCGTTCTATTTTGTTGGAAGTCATTCATCTCGTAAGAGAAAGTATTTTTGCAAGTGTTATTAACAGTAACGCCGTATATAGCATTTTAAAACCCTGGTAAATCTTTTATTCCGTAGTTATGTTCTTTTGTTAGTGAATAATACATCTATAACAACTACTTTAAAAGATGGAATCATAGTTAAGCTATGATAAAATGGCGAACGATTGGTCAGTATTGCATAAAGTACCAGATCTCGATATCATTTACAAATAAGAAAGTGCAAAAGCATTCGTCCACCTCTGTGCATATGACTGATTTGCATTCACGAAGTACTACGGAATTTTTACTGCAGATGAAAAGGTTTAGTTAACTTTCGATCAGCTAGCATATTTTCACTTTTGTTTAAAATATCTACCCGCTTTTTACTTCATTCCAAGTAATTTTCATTTTATCCGTATATCTGTAAGTACCTACTCCTAATGTATATCAATTAGCAATTAGAGAAAATTGGTGAATATAATCGATTATAGTTTTCAATGATTTATAATTCAATTATACTTATATTTGCATAACTTTAGAGCATATACTGAATTCCACGATGGCCATTGTGCAAACTAATCACATTGTTTCTTTATATAATCTAAATTGGCGTATTTTGTTTTAGATCCCGCATTACAATCTTTCGAAAACATTAACTCGCGAACTGTTAAAATAATAACAAGATCAAGTTAATTTAGCACCAATAAAATTTTGGATTTATTAACTCATTTTCAATTCTAACTGCGATATTTAATTACAGTTAGGAATGGACAACGACTTTCAGTGTCGGGTAGATACCTTATTTGCAAAATAAAATAAAAGCGTTTGTAATACATCTTCATATTTTTCTCTTCAGCCCTACTTACTTATCTGACTTATGTACATTCAAAGATTCCGCTTTTCCATGAAGGTAACAATTTAAACAAGATAGAATTCCGTTGAAATTTTAGGTTAATTTTAATGAGGCATTTATTACAGACAGGCTCTAACTAAGGATATTTTACTCAAAAACTCTTATAAATTGCCACTTGCTTTTATGAAGCCACAAACCACCGAGACCTCAGAAATAAGAAGGGAGAAAATTTTACTTCTCAAGCGAGGGTTTTGCCATTGACAAAATACATTTACTTATACAAGATTGGATATGTGGCGTATGATTAATTTCCTGGTTAGCCATATGCAGGTGTGAGCGTGGGAATTCGATAATCGATAAACCTGAGCAAGAGCGATGAAAATTACTTCTCTATTTCGAATGCGCTGGAGATAAACAACTGGATTTATTTAGACAAAGGCATCAGTTTTCCCCAGTTGCATAAATTTATTTTCGAAGAAAATAGTGTAAAGTAGGCGGGCATTGAGCCTAGTTTATGTCATAATATTTTCGATTATCAGAGTAAATCTTGAAACATAGAGTCTACACAATGTAGGAAATCGATAAGAAGCTAACAGACTGAATGCTAATATGCACTATAAAAAGGCGAATGTTATTTCTATCTATTAACACTGTTTTTGCTCTTATAATTAAACAGAGTCGCAAATATTTAATCTGTGTTTGCCCTCCACTCTTATTATCGGTAGGAAAAAATCTGTTATAATTTTATTGCTTTAAAGTTTCACAGATTTTATTTATTTTTATTTTCGTTTTTCTCATTTTTTAAAATCAAAAAAGTCATTTTTAAACATTGTCTAGCTTCATTAAACATTACCGAGGTGGATGAACTCCGGATAGCTGAAATGCCAATCTTCAGTAAACGCCTATCTATAATTTGGCTGCTTTAATTTTTTATAGATTTGGATTTGCTTTTATAAATCCAACGCACATAGTACAAAATATTAATTAAATTTTTTATTTTGTTTGAAAAAGCCAACCCAAGGGACGGAATTCAACGGTTGTCAGTGAAAGGTTATTAGGATAAATATGCAATATTTTGGGACTAGTTAGAGTGCAATCATCTTATTTTATTGTGTATTGCAGTATTAAATCCAATACTTGACGAATTCGCAAGGTTAAATCGATTCGCGGAGCATGGTAAGTAGTTCTTAAAATTCTAATTGGCATTTATATATTCGATTAAATTTTCCAATGTATGGTAATAAAAATCACTTGTTCTCAAGACTATTCTCTCTCTCTCTCCAGGTATAAATATCTTACATCTTTCTCTGTCTTGTTCCTATTTTGCTGCAGACTATTTAGTAAGCCTGTGAATGGTAATTGCTCATCGAGATAACTTTGTCCAAGGACTAATTATTTGTCCTACGATCTGCAATGTGTCAACTGGGATGAGGGAAAACGCTATTTCACGTTGATATAACGAAAATTTCTCGCAATTCAAGTAGAAGTATATGCAGCAGTGGATAATTCACATTACTTCGCATAAACAAAATGAGGGCTAAATGTTGTATCAATAGCAGTTACAAAATATAAAATCAGATATTAATCACTGTAAGACAGCCAGTTATTCAACAATTCTGTCGATTGAAAGTATCTTTCTTGCCATTTACGAATTTTTTTTCATTTTGAAATTTCGTTTCTGAGCCCCTACTGATGTATTCACGATTTCTTCAATCCGCTTGCTTACAGATCTATTCAAGCTCTATCAGTCACTTCCAAATACGATGATTCTTCATTTTTTGCTTGCATCATTTTGGATATATTTACTAGTCAGTTTGAATGTAATGTTGGTTTATTTAATATAGAAAGGCTTATTGCCTTCGGGAATCATATTTGCTAAGTTGAGTATTGCTGATAATATGCTAAATCAAAAGCGAGGTTTAGTACATCTGAGAAGGTGGTAAAATGCGACTTTTTATGACCTAAATATTAATTGTTTGTCGGAGAAGGATGGGAAAGGAGGAGAAACAACTTCGTGTACCTAGTTTGAACTCCATACTAATGCACTATATCATTCGATAAAGAGGAAATTTGAGTACCTCAGTCTCTTGTTTGTTTATTCCTAAAGAAATGCTGCTTTCTCTGTATCTGAACACTATTTATTTGTAATGGGATAATAGGTTAGTAGTTCGTTTAAATGGGCATGTCTGCCTATTTCACTCCACTGCATCTATATCTATTAACTAAAACTCGTTCTGAATAAAGATCAATTTTTATTATTTTTCAGAATTAACATATTATAAAGACGCGGAAAGGTTCAGCGCAGCTGTAGCTCGTTTTCGAAAAAATGGTTAGTTCCTTTTTATTAAAAACAAAAGCACACTTTTTTTGCAATTACCACTATCTAAATCATTTTCAAACTAAATTTACTTTTTTTATAGATTTCGTAAATAGCTTATACGAACATTCTATGTCTTATCCATGTAAATTGAATACCTCAAATCGGATTTTTTACTTAAATCAGAATTTTTGAAATTCTAATTTCTTCATTTTTTCAAACCAAGGTTATTGGAGAATAATAATCTATACCGTATTATTATGCATTCGTCGTGCACCAGGTATAATTACTCTATTTTTAACTTTCATTTTACGAATTCATCGCCTACATCTATTTATTCTATTTTAAATCAGCTAGTATTTCTCTGCTTGAGGCAATATTGCATTCAGTTCAAATTGGTATGCCCCTTGATTTGAAATATGGTTCATTTGGATATTACCCAAGTCTCATCAATTTAATTTTGTTATAATGCATTCTGCGGTCGTAATAATCCATTAACGAGAAGAATGCGAATTGTCTAATCGCTATAGTTCAAGTTGGTTGAGTTAGAATATGCATATTTTTCTGATGGAAGGCAATTTTAAAGCCCTCTTCTTTTGAAAGATTTGTAGTCGTGCAGTCACAACAAATGTTCATATTACATTGTATCCCTCGTTTTCGTAGGCAAACAACATTTTTTCACTACTGACCCCCATCATTTGCTTTATCTTTTTGTACTGCAATAGGCTATTATTACCCTTGTGTTTTAATGGACTTTTTTTATTAAATTGCTTAAAATATCACGTATAACTACTATTTTTCGATAAGTCTGATAAGCTCGTAAAAATATGAAAATCGGTTGATAGGTATATGTGGTAAACATATGATCAGTACGCTAACGAATCCCCTTGTTCTTAACAAACTAGGACAGTTTTTAAGGGCGCTGCTTACAAAAAATCGAGAAATTATAATGATCGTGAATGAAAGTACTATGAATATTCCATGACACATAGTAATAGCTTTGTCGAATTATATGTCAATTTCATAAACAGAAATGAAACATTATTCCGTTCTGAAAGAATTTGGTCCTTATTTGCTTTCTTCACTTAATTCAAACAAGTCACAGCTTACCTTATGTAATCTTTTTTTAATTCGCCTTGTTTACAATAAATTTAACTCACTCTTTATAATTTCAGTAATGCGGATACTATACAAACGTAAGTTTTTAAAACTCCTTTTTTGTTTCTGATACCGATTCGATTTTTGCGTCTTTTATAAAGTTCTTACTAATGTTGTGTCGCTCTCTTCTATTCCAGCTTTACGAAGGGAAGGTGAATGCTAAAATAAGGGGAAACAAAGAAAATTCTGAATCGACCAATAAGATTCCTCAGTCTCGTATTAAAGACCAATAAAATATCCCTTAAATTTTAATCTTTTGCCATTCGATTCGGTTGACCATACGAGCGAAATAACAATTTTAAAAATTAAAGAAATTTTGATAGCAATAGGAAACCATTTAATAATACAGCCCCTATTTTATGAAATTTAAATATATCATAAAGTTTTTATGATTCACTACATTTTAATTTCAGCCGCATTCACTTCAGCCAGTACTGTTTTACTTTACTCTGATAGTGGGATAACTATTACGCTAAGTTATTCGTCTGTTTTCCTTGTTGTATCCATATTCTGTATTCATTATTTGTCTGCTCATCAGATGTCGCGTTTCACGCATATTCACATCGACCTCGAGAAGAGTGAAATAAATAGATCTTTATTAAGGCTGATCATGTAGACAAGGTCAATAAACATGAAAAGACGAAGAGTCTAATAGGTGTACATAATATAAAGTAAGGTCCAAGAACTAAAGACCCCACATGACGAGTGGTAGTAGCTATCCTTCCTCCGACAATAAATTCTGCACCAAGCAATAGCCACAATGATTCTGTGATCTAATATATCCACAGATCACATTGCGATCCCACTTTGTCGCACAGGTGTACACACCTTCTATTTTGTTTAGCAATGGGTTGACAGCCTGCATTCAATACGTTGTTATGGGAATGGCAATTTTTAATGTAAACATTCTGATGGTAATGATTTTTATGTACCGAATGCTGTCGTTCGATTCAGTTTCTTTGTTTCTTGTTCTCTGAAATTGTTAACCACGATTTGGAAAGTATGTCATCACAGGGTATTAAAGTGTTTTGGTGCTAAAAGGAGGCAACTACTCAGAATCTTGTAATTATTGATTTTACATTTGCAATACTAGTATTGACCTGAACTATTAACCCTTCAGTCTAGCTATCGTTCTTCTGATATGAGAAAGATTGTTGCCTCATGCAAACCTTTGAGATTATAAGATTTTGAAAGTGATATTTTAGTCAGAATATAAAAGTAGAATTGATTCAAATTAGTGCAGCTTTACGTCCTTTTAAGTGTGAATTCCGATATGGTGCATTCTCAAGAACAGGTGTACTTTCATTGACCTATTGGCATTTCGAGTGAGGTGATAATACCCTTGAAGATTATTTCTCCTCAAGGAAGAAATCTTGTTCCTCCAATCTTCCATTATGATTTAGCAAATTAAAAGAAGATGATCCCATTAATGAAATTCATTTGCTTAAACAATAATCCTTCAACAGCATTTCAGCAAGAACATTTATCAATTCATTCATCTTAATTTATTAATTCTGAAGTTACGAAAGTATCATTTTCACCGAAAGCTCTCATCTCCATGCCAAGGCGTTCGAACACAAATTTGATGTCATAGATGAACAGAAAAAAGGAAATAAGACACAAGAATCTGATATGAATAGTTAACATGGTCAAACAAAAGGACACATGGTAGCTTTAATGTTACGGAAGCAAAATAAAATGACATGAGGAAGAAGCATCAAAAGAACTGGTAAAACCGTGAATAGGAGATGATTAAAATATTCCACATCAAAAGTAGTCACTTTTATATCACAGTTATGTGGAGACGCTCCAGACAATTGCGTGGGCACCGGACGAGCCATGGTTACGTTGATTTATTGCTAGAAGGTAAGGACCAAAAAACACGGTTTCAACACTATTCATACAAAACCACTTCTGAAAGGGATTTAAGTAGAATTACCCGATACGAGGGAGTGAGTTGTTGCATCTGCTCGGGAAGCGGGAGATGAGATTTGTAAATAAGCATAATCGTGACCCACTGCAACAACTAAGAAGGAACCCGGGTTGGCTGAACTGGAGTCCTCCTCTTTATTCTCCTCTTGATCTAAAGAGCGAGGTGACATTTTTCGACACTTACTTTTAATTGCAATCAACGCGGACACAGGACGTCGGTAAGCGTGACAACTGAGGGATATGTCCTCCTGATTAAGCACCTTGGTTGGAGAAATTGCAGCGGGGTCTTAAGAACAAAGGAATGATAAAAGAAGGTATGGAGAACTTTAAGGGAAATATAAGTCCACTTACCACTCGTATTATTCAGAAGGGAAGCACAAAGAAAGCGACCGATTAGACCGCATCTTGTAGCAAACCAGATACATTCACTGCCCTGCACAAAGAGCCGGGACACTGTCAGGTCAACGGGATCTTGAACGCCTGTTTTGTCTGCACAAAAGAAAGCATAGGAATCAGAACATCCTTCCATTTTATGCTATGAAAGTGCATGAAAAAAGCAGGTGACGAATCATGAAAGCATATGGCAGAAAATTTCTTGCAAACAAAGAGCTTTCTCAAGGGGGTCATTCAGATTTAAAACTTACTTGTGGAAATGTGAAACGGCTATAAAAATTCATAAACCTCAAGCTATTACGAAGTGGCTAACGACACAGTGATAATATATATGAAAAATTACTGCATACTTCGTTAAAATTTTCAAAATTCCCCCTAAAGTAAATTAACATAAATATGACAGGAGTATATAAATCTAACACGTAGTCATAAATAAAAAAAAGTTAATAATAAAATATCCTAACCTATCATAGACGAAAGGACACTAGTAAGATCGATATTATGAAGAAAGATATGTTTTTCAGCGCAAACTGAAAGTAGGCGAGACAGTGGACCCAGGTATCCATTGTCACCATCAGAATTTGAACTTTCCACGTTCGATTCCCGATGAATCGTGGGTGTAGGAGGACTTAAACCGGAGACCGCTAGCCAGATGAGTTTTCGAGTGTTTGTTGAAGAACTCTCCCCATTATCATCATTGCCTACAGCAATCGCATGAAGACATGGAGTTTGAGAAGGAAGAGCAAGGCTGACAAGAAAACAAGATTTAGGACTTTATAATCTTGATACTACTTAAAAGTAAGTAGTTGAACTCACTGTCCAACAAAAGCGTCAGTGTTGATGTCAAATCGATGAAGAACACCTCCGCCAACAGTGCCCAGACAGCAAAATTCTTGAGAAAATATTGCAGAAAGGAGAAGGGGTCCACTGGGACCACTTGAGAACCCAGTGGTTGGCAGTTGAAGGGCCGTCGCTCGTAGTACTCGATTTAGACTAATATTACTGCTGAGAGGGGGAGTATCAGGCATCTCTAAACACCACTTGAGGGTCACCAATTGATTGGATCCAGTAGAATTAAGTACTCCCATGCAGATTCGGTGACCAAGTGTTCTATAAAATAAAATGCCTAATTACTTGTCTATTCAATAAGCGAAGACCGAGTGGACTTAAAATAAAACCTGGACTATATTTTGTAGACCCCTGATTGATTTTCAATTCATACAACCCATTTGCTGCTCTTAGGACTATAGAATTTGCTCAGTACAAAATATTCAATTAAGTGAAAGTTAGAAAGAGGAGGCTTCCCATTCAAAGATACAGAGAAGCACTCAAATTTATTTTCAGATAAGTATCAGAGCTAAACAAGTGTGAAATTCCATGAATTAAATAATTGCAAGTAAAAGTGAGATAGCAAGACACTGGCGGATTGGCAGCGAGCCCAATTACCTATGACTACGGCTTAGGATTTATTTACAAAAGGTGAGGAAAACTTGCTAATCTACGGTACATCTAAGTCTTTATAAATAAAAGTTCGTAGAAACTCGGAGGAGCCTGTGACTGGATACTTTTTATGAAAGGAGTAGACATCGGTCCTTTGACTCTTAAGCTAAAAAATAATTAAGTGCCGTGCGTACAATCAACATAGGATTCTCTTTCATTTGCCAACCTTGTCAGATTATAAAGCACCATCAGTAATTTAATTATTTCGACATGTTTTAATTTTCTTAGTAATGGAAATTTGAAGTTTACATATTCCATTGTGACTATAAAATATGGAACATGTAGACGACACTCACACAATAGAAGTAGCAGATTCTCCCGGATTGGCCAGTTTGAAAGTAGAGAGAAAGGTAACCTTCCAGGAATCTCCTTTTGAGACACCATCCCGGTTAGGAGTAGTAGCACAAACAATAAATCGACCATCCGTCGCTGCAATTAACACTCGGTAGGGATTTGGCAATTCTAAAGATTCAACCAAAAAAAGGATACTAGCACTGCTATAGAGTACTAAACAGAATAAGTAAAAATAAGAGACTATCATTTTTCTTTATTTTTTGGGACTTCACATCCGCATAAATTGCGAGTCCATCAAAAATATAATCTACCATAGAAGTTGAATAGGTAAATTTCTAATTAAAGGTTGATTGTGTATTAATTAGTTTATTATAGAGGAGAGTGTGAATCAGTGCAACCCTTGACCAATTACGTTATGCGAATACATCGATTGAACAAAGAACGAAACACGAGTTCAAGACACGTGCATTTCAATTAATCTGATTAAAGTAGGCGGTTGGTGCGGTGACTTAGTTGCATATGGTGTTTAAATTGACAGGTGGGGTTAAAAATTGAACATGACTGAATTGAGAGATTATCGCATATTTATGAAATAATAACCCTGATAAGTATGGCATAGAATTAGGCAAGGAAATTTCAATCAAATAATTTGCTTACCAACTGGCGTTTTAGAAGTTTGCAGGTTTTCATAGTCTTGAACTATATATCTCCCACTGTCAGCTAATGGGGAAGAAGATTCGGCGCCTAAAACAAATAGTGATAAGGAATTGGCAAAATGATTGTTATTCATAAAAAAGAACTATTAGTAAATAGCAAGAAAGTATGAAACTGTGTTAATACAAATAATATTTTCCAGATTTATGCATTTCATATCTGAATTTTGTGCGAATAAATAGTGGTCACATCTACAAAGAATAGGTTCCACCAACTGGGAATAATTTGGTCTTTAGAAAAGAGGAACAAATAATGTGCTACGTTACCTTACGTTGGAAGATGAAGGGTCACTTTGGTGTTTGGAGGTCACTCAAGAAAATTAGAAAAATTAAAATCTAGCATTTAGCTTTCATTTGCGCGTGCCTGATAATTATTTGAAATAGTCTACATTGCAGAATCTACGTGTTCAGTAAATGATTGATGCACTTTCAGTATTGATTAACTTTTAAGTGAAAAAAAAACAAAATTCGAGAGCATCACAAATACCAAAATTCTATTTAAAGTTGAATCATTAGTCATCGGCTCTCCTTTACTCGATCGAGACAGTATTATATGAGCTGAGATCATAGGTTGAAAATGACAGGTCTGGGGGGTGGCACTGACTTGAAAATTCACTTCTTCAATTCCACCCAAAAATATGCCCACACGAATAACAGAATTCTGAACTTCACTGTGTAATGGCCATTTGGTGCGCTCTGAAACATTCTTTTCTCTTTATCTGTCACAATTTTTATTTGAAAATACACCTGTACTCATCCTTGTTCAAATGACTCATAAACTTACACTTATTAGCTCATTCATTTCCTTCACACCTCAACTCTTCCACATCTCTCTAACTCTCTCGATTGCCCATTGTAGTTTATTCAATTCATATTGCACTACATAATTTCTGGATTTACTTCTAGGAGTTGTCGTTTGTTGTAGTAAGATGTAAGTTACTGCTGTAGACTCTACGACCTATCAATGGGTCATCAGTTCTTTCAATCTGTATAGCTCTTAGCCCCAACAAGGTAAAAAACATGGCACAGAGTGAGATGGACAAAGAGACAAGAATCTATTTGTATCAATAGAGTAAGGTTATTAAACGATTCGCCAATAAAACCAAAAGAAATCAACGAAGAGTAGACCTTACAATTGTGTTTGGAAACCCCTCTTGATTCACTCTGAATACTAAAACATTAACTTTGACCAAAGAACAAGGTTTGGTCTGAATTTATTAGACAGGATTCAGTATTGCAAAACTGGAAGAAATAGCTGTGCATGGGCAGATTAACTCTCGTTCAAGCACAGAACTAATGCGTGATGCAATAAGACTTGGAAACCAATAGACACAATTACAACACTCTTGACACTCAACACAACATACCCGCAACTGAGAAGAGAGCAGCTGAGATAGGGAGAAAATCGTCCACAAGATCCATTCTCACTAGGGCATCGTTGAGTTGAAGCGGATCGAAAATGTACAGCTTGCCAACTTTCTTCGACTTCTTGAGTCCAACCACCTCTTCTGAAGCAGCTCCCCTGCCGATGAGCCAGAGATGTTGCTAAAATATTCGGTCGTTTTATTAACATTAAAAAGCGCCGATTCATTATAACTTTAACATAAAAGATTTTAACAATTGCAGGTTGAAAATCAATCGAAATCATGCAAATTATCTTTCACTGAAATCGTGCAATATTCTGTTGATTAGGTCCAAGAAAATCGCTTGAAATGTACCACACTATAGACTAAGAACTCAAAACATCACGACTCAAAAAATTCGCAAATGTGTGCACCCACTTATTCTTAATGAATATTGCTTATTTAAAGATAGATTTATCAATAATTTTTAACTGCATAGCACAAATAAGATTAACAGTACGCCAAACGCTTAAAGTATGTGGAAATTGAGTGATTATTATGACATTCTGAATATACATATATATATATATATATATATATATATATATATATATTTCAAATGGCAGGCTTTATGATATTTATCATTAGCCCTTAAACTTTGACCTCAGCTTCATGAATATATTGTGTTTGGGAGTTTAATTAGCATTTTAAATGATATAGAAATATCTTTGCTCAAATCATAATAAACTAAAATATGAGATTCAAATAAACTGAAAGTGACATCGTCTACCCACATAGGACACTTTAAAATATGCTTAAATGAAAATTATATTCCTTACCGTGCAATCATCATCGAGTGGAGAGGGGACAGACAGGGCGGCAGTCAGCTGAAATAGATGGAAAGCGACATAATTAGGCACTTCATTTTTGATTGCGGAAAAAAGACCAAGTAAAGGCAATCCAATGAGCGGACAAAGGTGAACGATTTATGGTGAAAGCATAGTTTAAGAGAAGTGAGTAGAATAGCAGGGTAATAAGGTGTTTCATTCACTACGCAGATGGATGCGATAATCAAACCCATATCTGAGAAATTGGAAGAACTTAAATTAGAGTCAAAAGATTAGCTTTAAAGGATAAATGTATTGTACTAACACTAGCTTTATCTCCAGCGTTTCTTCAGAATATTTCAAAACCTCAAAAAATCAACATCGAGAACATTTAATAAGAACTCGAACGTTAACTTCAGATCATCCAACCTAACTAATTCGAGTTGGAAAAATCATAAATAGTCGCAAAAAATTGTGAGATGAATCACATATATATGCAAACTAGAAAAACGACTATATCTGTTTAGAAACGAGAATTTCTCCAAAAAAAGTAAATATGGCATTCAAAAGTCGTTACTAGTAGTACATGACAGATCACAGATCAACAATACGTAAGAGTTGCACCTAAAGACAATTCTCTACCTCAATTCTTAGCGTTGATCGTTCTATACTTCGGACCTTTTTCGGTACTGGATTGGCCACAGGACTAAAAAGGGATGCCGGATTTTTGGCGGAGGATGACTCTGACTTGCCCTGTCGAATCCGACCGAATCCACGCACCCATCCAAAGACTGGTGTCACAGCTGCCGACTGATAGATCTTGATCCATTGCTGGGATTGGAAAGTGGGTGCTTCTGATGTGGATGGTGGAGGATTAGAGGCATTAGCAGATTCTTCGCTTTGGCGTTCAAAAACGTCACTGTAAGGTAATACAAAATGAAATCTTTATATTGTTATTTTTATTTCAAATAATTAAATTTTTCACAAAAGCCAATACTCGACAAATAACAGAATACGATACAAACACAAAATACAATTTTTAGCAATTTAGTCAGGAATGCAAACATTGTGTAATTTATAGGAAAAATTTAAAATGAAATAACTGACATGGAAAAAAACCGAAATCTGGACGGTGGACCATATTCAGAATTAAGCGGATATTGTTTCTATTGAAAAAACCATCAATTTGTGGGCATATTCATCTCATATAGTTTCGTAGACACGCAAGTGACCAAAAAGTGTTTATCTTGGGCTAATTAAAAACCTATCCTTATAATGTTGGTATAAACGGATCTGCTTTGAGCCACTGTAGTTGTTATAGAAAAGAAAGACTTAGAGGCTAACCGGTAAAAAGCAGATTTTCTTTCAAAAAATAAGAACGAAAGAGAGAATATGGAACGGAATGAAGGTTGCGACCATGCAGAATCTAAATATCTGAAAAACTTGCTTGAACGTAAGGAAGGAGGATTAAGGCAACGAAACAATTAGTCAACCAGCTTAATTATTGATTACATAACTACAAAATCCGGACCGTTATTAACAATGTCACTGTATGACGTATCCTATTGCGGATAAATACGTTTCCAGAACGACTAATATGCAAGCTCTCCTTTCAAAGCCAGCAAAATGATGAACAACAAAGGCAAAAGAAATCTTCCTTTCCTAAGAAACACAAAAGCAAAGCAAAATGAAACAGATTATAGCTGAATGCCTCTGGTAGTAAGGCATAAAAATCGATTTCTTCACTATCTAACTGAAAGAAGGATGGCATAGAGGACTTAGAAGCGTGAAGAGATGAAGCAAATATGAAATAATTCGATAAATAAATAAAGGCAACATTTAATATTGTCATCAACCCAAACCATACGTGTGCTTAATTTTTGAGAGTCTGTTAAGACATCACTAATGATACCATATAGTACATCCTGAACGACAATACCAAAAATGGACATTATTGCAAGAACTGTTGTTCACTTACCTATCAGAAAGCCTTGTAGCATCCAAACCAAAATCCAGCCTTGGAAAGGATATGAGGTTCAAGCTAAATAGAATGATAAAGTGATTAAAAGATTTCCTGGAAAATGGGTAGACAATCTAATCTCTATTCAATTCACAGCTTCCCGAAAGCAGTCTTGAATTGGTGATGGGGAGACGAATGTAACTGCACATCAGTAACTGTGGGTGGAAGGTCATTCAACAATTCTGGATGACCTCTTTGACTAGCTCGAAGTGTCTCCATGAGTTTAATGGCCTCACGCAACTCTAAAAACCTCTCCTTGTAATAATTTCGATCACTGATCAGACGCGCCATTTCAGCCTTGGTGAAGCTTCTGGTAGTCGAGGGCTTATCGGAACGCTGGTAAAAAAACAAAAAAATAAGAAGTGAGTATGATAGGAAAAGGGTGAAAGAATTTTTCAACTAACCTCTTTGAGTTTAGCGACTTGGGCCTTTAGAGTCTCAATTTCTGTTCTGGCAGTGGTCAGAATTTCATCAGATTTGACCAATTCCACTTGCAGCAAGGTCTGCTTTTCAGTTAACTGTTTCACTGCGTCCTTTAAGAGCTCATTGTCCCTATTGATAGAATGTATTTATGAAATACATGCAACTCATTAATTTTCAATAAATCAATTATTCCTTTGGATTCACAAGGCTAAAGAAACATCTATTTCCAAAAGCTACAAATAGCTCTACAAAGAAGAGGGGACTGAGGCTGATGAAAAACGAAACAAAGTCCTGTATCATTGCTGTGTAGTGAAAGCATTATAAAAGGTGATAATCTTGCATTTTTATTCATTTCACCTTTTCTACTTTAAGGCTGTAAGCTGTGAAGCGCCCTTCAAGTTTCTAAGAGAGAATCCAAATGGAGCGGTATTACCAACCCCTCCTGATTTAATAGGCACCGAAGATCGTTGGCAAACACATTTGGTCAATTAAGGAGACGAGTGTTGAATTTGAATTTAGGTACGTGAACTGTCCACTATGGTAAATTTGTACAATTTGAGTCTGAAAAGGAAATACAAAAGCCCTACTTGATAAACTGGCATTTTTCCCTTTTAATTTAGCAATTTGTTTGACTTTCTGTTAGACGAGCGCCGTCTTTTCCCAAAAGTAGACGTTGTACTGTTGATGATAATTTTAAGCTCATTGAAGTATCTCATTATCTTTTTTCACCGGAAGCAATGAATAATGAGGTGAAAATAATCGCCTAATTTGAAAACATTCTATAAAGATTATACCAAAATAATTTGTACGATATGAAACATCAATTAAAATAAATTTCATTCCAGACTTCTCACTGAGCTTACTTAACAAAGAGTACTTCAATTGGCGTTATTTTATGCCGGATTTTAACATTTCACCTCCATAAATAGGAACTATTGGGTTGGCAACTAAGTCATTGCCGTTTTTGTTGACAGATTCACTCTATACTTTCTTTTATTTTGTTAACGTGGCCAGAGCATCTAACCTATATTTTTTCTTACTGTATGGGCTTCTAGGTTAATTAGTAAAAAATTTTTTTGCTTAGTTCTTTAGTTTTGTTTTTATCCCAATTTAAAAATGAAAGAACAGGACGTGCACTTCCGGCACATTTTATTGTATTACTTCTGAAAAGGCAAGAACGCATCGCAAGCACAAAAGAAGTTATGTGCCGTATATGGAGATGAAGCCTTAAAAGAAAGGCAGTGTCGAAATCGGTTTGAAAGATTTCGTTCCGGTGATTTTTCACTGAAAAATTCACAACGATCTGGCCGCCCAGTCGAAGTGGATGAAACCCATATCAAGGCCATTATCGATTCAAATCGTCACAGCACAACACGAGATATTGCTGAGAAGCTCAATGTGTCGCATACATGCATTGAAAAAAAATTAAAAACCCTTGGTTACGTCAAGAAACTTGATTTATGGATCCCTCACCAGTTAAAGGAAATTCATTTGACGCAACGGATTAGCATCTGTGATTCGCCGCTACTGAAACGCAATGAGAATGATCCATTTCTGAAGAACCTAGTTACTGGCGAGGAAAAGTGGATAGTTTATAACAATGTTACTCGCAAGAGATCATGGGTGAAGCAAGATCAACCAGCCCAAACAGTATCAAAAGCAGAGATTCACCAAAAAAGATTATGCTGTCAGTCTGGTGGGATCACAAAGGAATTTTGTATTTTGAACTCATGCCGCAGAACCAAACGATAAATTCAAATGTGTACGTTGAAAAACGCGAAAAACTGAAGGATGCAATTGAAGATAAGCGGCCGGCATTATCAAATCGGCGGAAGGGTGTTGTTTTCCATCATGATAACGCAAGGCCCCCCCCCCCCACACATCTTTGGTTACGCGGCAAAAATTATTGGAACTGGGTTGGGATGTTTTGTCACACCCACCATATAGACCTGACCTTGCGCCTTCGGATTACCATTTGTTTCGTTCCATGCAAAACTCTTTAAATAGTAAAAGTGTTAACAACGCGGATGATGTCGGCTCACACCTAATTCAGTTTTTTAATAGCAAAGACCAGACATTTTACGAACGGGGAATTTTTACTCTGCCAGAACGATGAGAAAAGTCATCGACAAGAACGGCCAATATCTAATTGAATAAAGTTATATTTTTAAACAAAAATTCCGAATTTGCCTTCTTATTTGAAATCGGCAATGACTTAGTTGCCAATCTAATAGAATTTGTGATTGTAAAAACTCAAATGCAGTGTCATCCCTAATCTAGAGCATAACTCAACTTCACCCGAACAATGAGAAGTAGACTGTTTGACAGCTGACTAACTACGGCACACAGATGCATGCCAATCATCACCCTGACACATCGATAACTGGATACGTCTAGATATGCATTATTGTACATATTTTAAAAATTCTGAATCTTAGAAAGTGGTAGGCTCCTAACCACCATAGAATTACTTCATAGGTGGGAATGATTTTAATTATTAGCTGTATGTGGTTATATTATAAAAAAGACAAAACCACGAAAGATATTTCCTGAATAATTTCATCTAAATGGCAACGCAAAGGGAGATCAAATGCATTACCCTTATCACCAGAGATAAATTAGGGAGACTGTCATTACAATGGATAATCTCTTATTGACTTAAATAAAATATACACGTGGGTGTTTAGATTTTGTATTTTACTTAATAAGCCTGTGCTTTGACGTTATTTACTTTACAGTAACGGCTAGTGATCCCTATTGCAAAAACAAAAGAGAGCATTTCGTTGCGTTCCCGATAGGCAGGAATGCGGTTAGGCTAATAGTGAAAATAACAGTAATCAATTTTTTAAAGGTTTGATCATGGATTAAAATGTGCTATATGAGCATCGTTGGGTTGTTAGAACCAAATTGAAAGTTTGACAAATTATGTCCAGCTTCCAACTACAGATGAATACAAATTTATCTCAATCATAAAATCTCTTCACAACCAACTTACGCCTTTAGAGCATCTCTTTGAAGTAGTAGATCATCCTTGACAATATTCAATGCATTTCTAATATCAAAAAGTACGAATTATAATCCCATTTGTATAATAATCTAGCTTATAAAACCTGGACGCACTTCGTTTCCATTAGTTCCATATTCTCTCGAATGAGATTATTCACCTCCTTCTGCATCCCGGCTGCAATAAAAGCAACAATGTCAGCGGTTTCACGAAATACCACCATAGCCGGTGTTAACATTTAAGTGCTGTTGATTAGGACATTAAGCGAGTAATGAAAAGCTCAAACATGCATATTGAAATGGGAAAGGATGTTAATATTACACACGGTTTAGAGATTATCATATAACGATACTGTGCTTTCTTACATAATGAACCATCTAAAAATAATGGTAATTAAGTTGTTATTATGATTAAATGGTATGTGCTGGCTTTTCTTAGAAAACAAAATGACTGCAGGCTTATTAGGCTTTGAGAAAAACTGTTTAAATCTCTCAACATTAACAAACCAGGAAATGTGTCCAGGCTTAGCTCAGAACATATGTCAAAATATGTTTTCTTTTCACGTCTTAACTTAAAATGGATCAACATCGAAACGTAGCAAAACCCACGCGTAAAAAGCTTTGATTGCTTGAGTTGACCAACTTTAGCTAGCAAAAAAAAGAACTTTAATTGAATTCTTTACCATGCAGAACTACTTTAAATATCTGACCAATTAAGTTAATAACAAAAAAGGAACCCCATCCACTTTCCACTTAAAACATCACCTTGAAGCTTGGTCATGAACTCATTCTCATAAGTTGAGTTACTAATAATCAAACTGCCCTCAATGAATAAAAAAGTGTTTACCATGATTAACCCGGAATTCTAATAAGGTGAGGCTCTTTAAATAACCCAAAAAATTCTCATTCCATATTTTAATTTACAAAATTCCCCGTGCTTTCAAATTCCTTAAGTTTATTTCGGTAATAGCATTTTCTACAGCATGTATGGAAAATAGACCACAAATATATATATCATTTTAATATGATTTAAGGAATGATTAAATTACATTTGAGAGAAGCGGCAGAAGGATCAAAATAGGTTGAGAAAGGGGAATTGGCTTAGTTCTATCAACATACCGAAATCAAATATAGCGTCGAAATCGGAGCTAGGCACCTGAGTACAACTCACTTCATCTGCATGCGATACAAATTCGAGACATTTGAGGATGACAATTTGAGGGAGAATAATTTCACACATCAGCATGCGGACGCGAAGATAGATCAGGCATGAAGCAAGGCAAATAGAAATAGGACACTTGATCATGCAAATTATAAGTCAATTTAAAATAAAGCAAACAGAATTCCAATGGAAGCGATTGTAGAAAGTATTTTAGCCAATCGAATAAGAGATAACAAACACATTAACCAATAGGATTAAGGATAACAGCGCATATCAAACAACAGGGGTTAAATTTTCTTATAGCAAAGCCTGAGCAAAATAATAATGTCTAACCTGTAGTATCATCTTCTAGAGGCACATTAAGATCTCCTTCCATTGCAGAAAGTTCATCGAAGCCAAGCCCATCACTATAAAAGGACAGATATGTTGCCATTATTTTCAAAAAACATGCTTTAGTAAATCTCGAAACATGTCAGTCACCTAGTTGTGTCAAAAGCGTTGTTGAGCAAACGGTTACTTGCTAAATGAAAATGAATATAATCAGGCAATCATAAAAATTGAATGAAACAATAGTGCTTTATAATTACCCGAATCTCGTGATTTAGCAGGAGCTGAAGCGGATATAGGAGATGAATTTTTTATTGAATCGCTAAGCTCTGCATGAGATCTTAGCAATTCGTTTATTCTTTCATGGAGTTTTGAGCTCTCTTTCATAGATTCCATCTCTTTCTGTTCCATTCTGGAAACTGAAACAAAAGGCGATATCGTCAAATAATTTTGAAATTCGCTTCAATATGAAGTTTTCTCACTTTGTGGAAAACCAACATCACGCTCTTCGGAATGTGTGATAGAATACTTAACTTACTTAAGTCTACCTATCTCCTATTAGTTAAAAAATGTAAGTAAAAGAAAATTTTAATTCTTAAAATAATGCGAGACAGCTAGTTCATACGAGGTATGACTTTTATTGGGTGAACTAATGAGGAAATATGTTAAATCAATGTCAATTCAACAGTTGCTTACGCTGTTCTTCCGTGTTTTTGGTCTTCATTTCCAGAAATCGGATTTGAGTTTCGTTTTGAACCAAAGCCTCGTTGAGAGTTTTTCTTTCATTTTCAAACTGCTCTTCAATTTGAATCAGGATCTATGAGGTAAAATACATCAAGTTGTTAAAGCATTCAATTTAATAAGAACAAAACTGCAATTTACACCAATTTCCTTTAATAGATAAGGCATAAAATTTAAAGTAAACGTTCATAAAGTAACACCGGCAGAGGAGTGGTTAACGTGCTCATCTGCAAAGTCAAAGATCACGGATTCAACCCACATCGATGAATACCAGTTGGATGGAATAGCCAACCACAATGCTTAAGTTTGGCTTATAGGGATTACGTACACTGCAATTCACCGGAAGTAAATCGTTCACTCATTTCCCTCAAACTTGTTGTGAAGATTTTCATTCTTATTTTTCCTTTATATGTCCTCTGAGTCGACTCAAACTTGTTTTTCAATCAATCCCCTCAAAGTGGCATTCTTGAGCTGCTATCAAGCAACAGCATCATCAAACGCAGAAAACTCGGTTTAGTCCACCCGTAGAATTAATGTGACCTGATGAATAGAGCGGTTGTCATCGTCCGGCGCAATTTTTTACAAAGGATAAAAGTCCCCCTGAAGACTCTCACATCAAGTCACCAGTATTCCCAAACCACCGAGTTTTTTTCTGTGTATAGTAAACCAGGGATATCGTTATAAATATGCCATCAAAGACCCAATCCAACTTCCTTGTTAAGAATTCCCTAACTTTAATTGAAGCGTTTCAAATACCTTAATTTGTGCACACTATAAAACTTAACAAGATTACTAATGGGAAGCTTTCGAAAGAAGGTTTAGAAATATGCCTCTCGGTGACAAATATCTGTTCTTTGGCTATCAATATATTCAGGAGCACAAGATGTAAATAAACATGTTTGTAGAATTCATATTTTGACAAAAAAGTACTAGATCTTAAACCCTAATTTACATTTCGTCCCATAAGTTAATGTAACTTGGTTAGACACTTATCAATATTTCCAGATTCATAGAATAAGTTTGAATATTTGTTGAAATCTTTGAAAGTCATATTAGGCCAAAATTTCCTATTCTCATAAGTTTTAGCGAATCTAAATTGACGCTTTTACGGTACAAATGTATAACGGTTTAAGTTGCTAAACCGTGGCTATGTTTTAATACAATGCAACTTGATGGTTGAAATAATACGGACTTTCAATGCTATGCTGATGGTTCTCACTAAGTTTTTATCGTGTTTAATTTAAACCAGAGAAAACAAGATGTGTTTATTTATTAAAAATGTGCAATAATTTGCACTCAAAACTTGAACTGTTGAAAGTGAATAAGTACCTTAATGGACCAACGTGGGGGAAGACAAGAAAAAAAATACAATCGAATAATCCAATGATCTAGAGTAGATTTCTATAAACTAAATTTCAGGACACTGAAACAATTTCACTCTGTTCCATGTGCTCTTCGACAGATTTGCCTATTGGTGGCTTTTAGCGCAAGCGGTGAATCGATTATAGCAGATGAAACTCATTACGTAGTATACTGTTTTCGGTTCTTGAAAATCTCACAAGCATGATGTAAATTATAAGATAACAATTTGCAATCAAAGTGTATAGTAGACAAATTATTTAAATTCAATTGGTCATGTCAAACTAATGAGAGGAAAGTAAGTGAGGGTAATACCAAACCCCATTAGTTTACTCGTAATTAAAAGGCGATCCCCTATTCAATTGATTCGCTTAAATCATGAAGGCACTCATAAACTCTCAAATGAAAACGTTACAATGAGGAATGCATTTTACGATTTCGATATGCCATAAAGAATCCTATATCAGACTAATAGTTGATAATGCAAAGAAAGTGGCTGTTATCAAAATTACAGGGGATTCCACTGACATTTGGCAATAATGGCATTCAGCTTACATTGATTGTTATTATTCATATCGGAAAGATCAAATCCATACAACATACACGCATCTCTAGTACAATAACAGATTGCGGAGATAAACATTAGGAATGAGTAATATATATATATATATATATATATATATATATATATATATATATATATATATATATATATATGCAGCATTAGTCTATTTCAATCAAAGGATGTACTGAATCGAGTGAATACAAACTAATGAAATATAAAACAACATCAGAATAATTAATCTAACCAAATAAAAAAGGTTAATGGGAATACTTTTCACAGCAACCCGATTACTTATAATTTTCTAAAAAAATAATTATCAATAAAACAGAAATTGCATTAGAAGACATAAAAATTGAAAATGAACATTGATAACACACGAAAGTGAACTAACATCCTCGGTATTTCTACTGGCTGCCCTGACTTTGACTATTTCCTTCGTAAGAACCGCATTTTCATCCCTCAGTTGCAAAACCTCGGCCTTGTAAGCAGCATGATCTTTGAAAGATTCATCCATTTGTTCAAGAACCGTCACAACAATGGGCACTAGTCGTTGGACTATTGCCGATGCTGAACAAGAAGTATCTGAATCAGCTTCCATGGCTAGAATAGCTTCGAATTCATTGTTGAAGAGATGAGCAATGGCTTGGACTTCACCCGAAAGGGCTGTAAGGTCTGCTACAACTTCCGAAGATGAGAGAAGGCCAAAGTTTTCATCTTGTGAGGACCTGCTACTACGGAAGTTAGAGGCGTCGGAAACTGCCTTATCGACTCCGCAATCGGAGTTCATTTTATGGAAAAATTATAGGTAATGATCCAGCTGTAATTAGGAAAAATTCGCAAACAATTAAATTATTATAAAATTTTAATGGCATTAACTGCAACAGATAACTTCGAAGCATTGGAAAGTTTTTTATGACTTCGTTAGATTAACACAACTGAATGAAAATAGAAAGGAAAACAACGCTAAAATGTTTCCCAGCAACATACTTTAACTAATGTCGCAAATATGTAATGATCAAGCCAGTATTATTTTTGATACAGATTTATTAAATAATAAGGCAGAGTAATTACAATCAGCGCAATTGAAACTTGAAACAAATCAACATTTAGCAAAAGAAAATTCTAGAAACTTTATAACTTTAAATGCAGAATATCAAAGCCTTAAACATACATCTACACTGTACGCCTCTTAAAATATTTTTTCAATATCGAGCCGGATTTCCTAACTATTTCTGGAACTCAAGATAGACGACAGATAATGGTGGCGTAAAATGTATTTAAGCAGCGCGGCAATCAACACAGACGCCCACGAAAGGATATAGCAAATGTAAACAACATATTTTAACATATTTAGAAACATGTCTCAAAACTTTAAAGTTATATACAACTTATTATTTCCTTATGTTTGAAACTTATTATTTTCGTTAGTTAATTTAATACTTTAGTTATTGAAACTAGAAAATTTCTCATAGGTCCTTTTTCGTAAATGCTAATATCTTGATACGGTTGCATATGAACTATTTAAAAATCGTTAAGGCGATCTTTATCAAACATTTAAATTAGAGTATTCCACACCTCCAGAGGTGATTCAACACCAATTCCCTATTTTGCTAATGAATATTATTTTTTTAGCATTTCACATTTTGTGGAAGGAAGTACATACTTTTATTATAATTTACCATGCGATATAATCCATAAATTACCAAGATTTTGCAGTCTAGGGCTAATAAACAATTCTTCAAATGTTATAAGTTCATTCTCCTTATATTGCTCGCCATTTTAGTTTAAAAATCCTATTTGAAACTAACTTTCGTTTCTTATCACAGATTTAAATAATATTTCATTTAAATTATAGCCCGACGGCCTACCTGGTAAAATCAAATCAACTCGTAATTAATTTCATTTCCTTCAATTCTAGAGTAATTAAGTCTAGATAAAGATCCTCATAATAATAATATTTACCATCGGTTTCGTCCTAGTATTTGAAGATGATAGAATAAGCTGCCACTTTACTTATTCTCTAGACTCATACTAATAGTACCCCTCTAACTTTAGTGTCTAATATAATAGTCAAATTTGACAAGCCTTAAAGAAGCTTTGATGTAGTGCCATCACCCTTCCAGACTTCCCCTTAAGATAAAACCCAAGGAAATGTCTGATTAACTACGTAGTTTTGATTAAATATGCAGCATTTAAGGCTTATTGCATTGCAATGACTAAATCACACCTGGCAGCGAAATTTTAGCAATTCTAATATGGTGATCGTGAACAACCCCACCAGACCAAAATCTATTAAGGTCATGATTGTCGGCGTTAAAGGATGAGGATACCCAAAACCAATAGTCTGCCAGATCCAACAACATTGGACAATTTCAAAGGACCAAAATAAAGAATGATCTACCAGAGATAACCCCAGAAGTACAGCGTAATTCTTTGCAACAAAATGAATTATGTTTAAATCCCCAAATAAACATAAGTGTGATAGAATATCACAGTGATTTATCACAGTTGCTAGACACGTGAAATTTTAAAATAATTACATATTACAATTTCCAGTACAACAGCAATATAAAGGTCCATGAATTAGTCGACAATTTGGAAACTAATTATGAGACGTAATGGAATACCGATATTATGCAGTGGAAGGAAAAGAAATTGACGACAAAATTAAATAATCCAAAAATACATAAGAGAAAGGGAAGAAGGTGGAGGAAAGGAATTATGCTTTCATACACTTCTCTATGCAGCCTTGTTGCCCATTCGGACTTTTGATGTCTGTAAGATGAAAGAGATATAGTAAAAATAAGTCAAGGCAGAGACTAACCTGAAGGATGGAGACAATAACACCAAATAAACCGATTGCAGAGCCAAAGATTTCAACAATGAGAATTTTGACAAAAAGTGTTGGGTTGGCAGCATCTGCGAGGGCAGCACCAGAACCGACAACACCAACACAAATGCCACAAAAGAGATTGCAGAAACCGACAGTTAGGCCACCACCAAATATAGCGAATCCAGCCAGATAATTGGCTCGCAAAACCGCCTCGGTTGCCTTTTCAGGGTTGAAAGGCTGAAAGAGAGTAGATGAACAAGGGAAATAGACATTAAAGCTGATAAAGCTGAAAATAGCACATGATAGGGCTACTGTTAGGTTACTTAATACAGTAAAGGTAAATACCAATTCAGAAAGAGCTAAATAAAAGTTTAGGGGCATGGTGAAATCACACGATCTCCGATTAGAAAATTTAAAGCCAATTATCCAAATACCGACCAAAGGTTAAACACTATGCCTAGTCTTTTCAGATAAATGAATATACAAATATACGATAACTGAGACGACAACAATGATTACGATACAAAATAGATCACAAGAGCACTTATTTTGATTAAAGAAACGTATTTTCAAGCAATCATCACCTGTAAAGAAGATATTGAAAATCCCAAATACGGATTTTGATACTATTCAAAACATTTCAATTTTCAAACGGATTGGCAAAAAATGATGATAGTAATATGATTGAACTTTGAAATAAAATCTTAAACCGGAAGGCTGATCGAAACATAACCTTCAATCAATACCCAATAAATAGGAAAGTCGTTTCGAGATAAAGTACTGTGAGCATGTATAGAAAAAAATAAGTGGAATAAGTTTTGCTAGAACGGTAAAAATGATGGTTAAATTTAGTAGTAAAAGCAGCCATCAAATAGGTTGGTTGATGCCGTAAGTTTGATGGCGGATCCCTAGCTAGCACTAGGAATTATGGATTACAATACTATTATAAATAAGTCATTAGGCAGGCAGAATGATAAAAAATATATGCACCTACCTCGATTTGGTTGCCCATAACAATGGCCATAATAATTCCATAAATAGCTACGGCTTCGCAGAAAATAATACTAATCAAGTTTTTAGTTCTAATACGAGGAGCCTTGACGCCTGCACCAAGAATGCTAGTTCCAGTGATGTAAATACCCCTAAAATACGATAATAAAGAGAAATAATAAAGAAGTATAAATGAACATAAAATTTTGATGAAAAAAAAACATACCAAGCAGCCCCAACTACAGAAAGAGATATGGCAAGCCCCACACCAATGCATGCCCACAAGTAAGGTGAGATACCCTCCAAAATGTGACCGATATCAAAACGGTAACCATTGCCGCTCAAAAGATAATATAATCCTAGAAATAAATAGTGGATTATCATAGATTACCTATATATGTGGCAATTAACCCAAAGATATAGAGTGGGCCTTTAACAGCCACAGACGATGCCATTGCTATTCCTACGATTAAACTAGCCTATCAGCGCAATGTGTAAGTAAACTTTATGAGTGTTGGAACGAGTTACTATAGGATAAACAAATGAAGCATTCCATGTGAATGAATTCATGATTAATTGTGTATAGTTTCGAATTATTAAGTTTGCTTTGTTGCCAGTTTGTAATTAAAACCGCAATACTTCTAATATCACACAGTGCTTATCTATTTTATACAAGTACCTTACTAAACCAATAATAACTATTATTTCGACTGTTTAAAAGTTATTTCCACTAGTTTTAGAATTTAATACATTAATTTCATCATTACGTCAACCGCAACTTAATGATATTCTAAAGGCGTTGTATCATTTATATCGGTTGTATTAATTTTACCCTGTTAATAAAATACATGAAATGATTGAAGAACCCTCTTTCAATTATTGGCAAACCTTTTGATAAACGTAAGTGTTTCATAAATACTAAAGTCGTAGCGCTTGATAAAGAGCGTATGAAACTTATTTCACTTGCTCGGCATCTATTTACTACATTAATGCCGTATTTATCATGTAAACTTTTATGGCAACAATACTCTTATTACAGGTATATTTAAAGGCAGATAAAGTATTTATTACAATGATTTAGTTAGAATCGTTCACTGATACTCGGTTCGCGGCTTCAGCAATCTGAACATAAGTTGAAATTGTGGAGCTTACAACGCCATCATATCTGAATAAAGAAATCTAATGCTCACTCAGATATTCTCAAAGGTGTAGACGTGCTACTTATTTCGTAGAGAACAATTACGGTTATGAGCGCGGAGACTTCTCATTTAACAACAGCACTGTTTCATAATTTCTTCGTTTTATCTAAGGGACTAAGCTCTATGTCGCGCACAACCCAAATAAACGCATTTAACCACCGACACCAGTTCCTCTGTAGTGTTGAGGTAGCTTTGCTAAGTTCGAGAGCTTTACCATACTCATGGATCTTGGGTAAATACCATTGAAAATAATTCAAGGCTTATTCGAATAGCAATCAGCTACAATTTCTTGCTGTTTGAATGTTATTTTTGATTACACCTCGGTTTCAAATTGACTCTATACGGTAATCAAGTGTTTTAGTCAACAAATAGTAAAATTTAAATTTGGAACGCATTAGAAGTAAGCCTTCTTGTATGGTTTTATGATTTCAAACCAATTAGTAAAAAGATCTGTTTAATTTGAATCTTGTGTTTTGAAGAGGGTTATAAGAAGACGCATAGATCAGATATTCTTAAAATTTCTTTAAATATCTTTATCAACACAGAGCTCTATGTTTTTTGACATGCAAAAATCTCTTTCGTATTTGCAATTATATTAGTAATCTACAAGAGATTTAAAATCATTTTGACCTAACGAAATATTGTAGCGAAATTATTTATATTCAAATAATGCATTTTTTGAATTCCAAATTTCCCACGTGCACTTCAGTCTGAAATTTGTTTTATTCCTCTAAAATACCCCAACATAATTATCAAATTAAATGTTTGGAATTTATTCATTCGACCAATTGCTAGACCTTAGTTGTGTAAAATACACAAGGACTGGGGCGGTTCTCATCATATTTACGGCAGTTTAACGGATTAAACATTTGAATCACCTTTTTATTTTCTTATTCTGCCTAAAAGGCTGGGAGCTAGACAGCCATTATTCCAGTATTTCCGTAGCTTCGGTTTGCTACATAATATTATCGAAATTCCATTTAAATTAAATAAATAAGCATGTGCTCCAACATTTCACTGGCTTGAGGTGCATATTCTTGAGAGCTTCATATGGATTCGATTAATATTACTTATTGCGCCCTTTCACACCCTCCTCAATGTTAGTTATTCTCATTTCTTTATAACAAATCGGTGTATTGTCAAAGTCGCCAACCTAGCTCTATCGCTCACGACAGTTTTTAGTAATCAGATTTAGTACCTTATGCCTATTTCGAGGGTGGGAAATCGTTCTGAGCTCATCTTCGATCCGTCGCTTGCATAAGCGTGTCCCAAAGTGAAATTCCTTATTGGCCTCTTCTATCACTGCGTTGTATAAATGTCCAGCAGAGATGGGATGCCCTGTGTATGGCCTTGGCATATCCATTGCTTTAGTTTTTACTCAAGTGGGGGTGGTCACTAGAATAATGGCTTCAAATTAACTTACAGTCAATAGGTTGGCTAAAAATGCTTTATCGTGTACGAAAATATAATTTCGATTGTTCTCTATTGGTTTGCCTGAAATCTTAACGTCAAACTGGCAGGCCTCTTCACGACATAATGAAGTCAATTGCCATTTATTGCTCACCTCACTTTCTGACCAAAAATTTTGTGCAATATTTTGAAATTTAACCATTAGGACTTCAATGGTTATAAAACAGTAATGTGAATTGAATTAAGCGCGCCTAAGCCAATAGTTAAGATAAAAGAAAAATGTTGATGCTACGGTAATATATGAACCATGTGGGGATACTAAAAAATATTGGATATGATAGCCAATAATTTTTCATTTATGAATATTGAGTGAGAATATATATGATTGGATAAATGTCATAAAGTAGTAATGGTAAATTAACCAGCACATCGATTTGAAAGCCAGTTACTACTGAGTGGTTCAATTTTCAATTTAATCTGTTCACATTGAGTAATGTGTGAGACTACGTCTCGTTAAGGTGATAGAATGCGAGATGCTCATAGGAGCGATTCCAGGACGCCTACCCTCTATCGAAGTTAATTGTAGCGAACAGTTACCCCGGTAGGCATAGGAAGTGGTAAAAGTGGCATATTAGTGCTTTATGATCAATATCAACCAAACGACAATGTAATCAATAATAGAGGTTCAAAAGATTTTAGCAATGAGTCAGATTTTTTTACATTTCAATTATTTAAAATGCACTTGTCAAGTACAATAACATGTAATCAGGTTAGACTTTCTTTATATTGGGAGAGATTATTTAAAGCAAGACTCCAACATAACGCGATGCGAATCAGAAACAAACTAGCGGTAATTAGTCTCAAGATATCTTGGCATGTAAAATGAAGCACAATAACTCAACCTAGATAGGAAAGTGGTGTAATCCTGCAGTATTATATTAAGATAAATAAGTACAATGGTAATGATGAACGTTTCTAACCTAATTAAAGACTAATATTCAAACTAAAGGTCAAGGATAACATTATGGCATATGAAATATCGCGTTTGTACTTTGGATGTCTGATTAGCGTAGTTTTACACGAAGGTCCACTGTCCGCCTGAGCAGAAAAAGGAGTGTTGAAAATCGCATATTTAAGAGAAGATAGCGCATTAACACTCTTTCCTGACCCACAATAATACAGTTTAGAAATTAAACTGATATATTGTGTATAGTTAGGATGATTTCGATTAGCAAATTATCTGCTTTATTGGAGTAACACACAGTTAGTGGTTAGAATCAGGGGACATTGTCATGCTTCGACTTAATAGAACGCGTGTAGCGGATTGCTGCGCTAGTAAAGCCTGACCGACTCAGAAATCTCTATGGCAGATTCTCCAACATCTAGCTAGACTCCCAGAACAAGCTAAGCTATAGCCCAGCCATAAGGGAAACAGACGTGTAGCACGAAATGCGTTTATTCGGTACGTATATTGATAGCGAAGTGTATGTTTGGCAAAGCGATTAGTTATCAAATAACTAGCATGATTCGTGTGAACATTAATAGCTAAATATTTCTGAGTAGTGTTCTATAGCAGGATTTCTCTTTGGTCATTAATGAAGTTTCTCGCACACGTCACAAAGTTCAAGGCTCAACTTTCTCCAACAGAATAAATGAGCAAATCTTTGCCTTCGATGTTCAGTTTCTAATGATACATTGCTTGATGATGATAGTTGAGCTATAAATTCTATTTCAGTAGACCTTCCTAAAATTTTAATTTTTCATTTTGATAAATCTCGAAAGAGATTAGTAGGTTCATATAGTGCAATTATGGAAGGCCCCGCCTTAGCAACTAGTTATTTCGGATTTTCAAATGAATAGTTGCGGCAATCAGATTAATGATCCAAATCGAGTCAACAAAAAAATAATTATCAACTCATATAAGGTTTTGATGAATTATAACACCAAAACAACGCCGTTTCTCTGTGAAGAGCGTGAAACTGAACAGGCTAGAAATACCTGGGTTATTTAAACGAAATTAATGTACTATAACAAAGGAGAAAGCATTTACATTCATTACTGTGTGCAGCTACTTGTACTGCGCACAAAACACCTACGGTTGGCTCATCCGCTTACTCAAGGCTTTAAAGCGGAAATTAATCGAAGGGGAGACCAACCTAAATCGAAATCAACTGGCCAATAACCTGCGAGTATTTAGGACAAGGAAGTCACAAATTAGGCGAACAAATGATGGAATTTGTACTTCAAGGCGACTAGCATCCACCTTGAGGAAAAGATATGAGATGGAATATGGACCCAGTAATTATAACTCCTGTAGCGTACGCAATCCTCACACGATAAAACTGCGAACCCAAATATCCTGGAGTGTGCGGCCGTGCGCGCAGAGTCCGCTATTAATGTTTGTTTAAATTATGCCAGATGTATGGGATAACTAATCACGTTTCCGGGAGACTTTCAAACTATGAGAATTTACCATAGAGATTTCTGAGTATACTCAAGCCTTATCAGTGTAGCAACCCACGCCACCCTTCACTGGAGTATTTTATTATTTCGAGTGTTGCCATTTTATTGAATAATTAGAAGTCGTACAATTTATTTGCTTCGTCATAAGCCTATTCCTAAAAAACCCAAAAAAAATCCAAGAAAACATAAATCTAGAAAAAATATATTTAAGAAAAGTACCATTGGTTTTTGCGGGTGAAAGGTTAACCATAGGGAAGTGACGACCGGAAAGCAAATAGAGAAGTGTCACTAAAGGTTTGAGATCCATTCCCTTGTCAGGTCATTTCCTCACACGATAAGAATACCTACACAATGATTCCGATCGCACTCAAGTAAGTGCGAAAGGGACTTGAAACAACTAGTAGGCAAGCTATTCAAGTCAAGCATCATGACTAGGGAGAAATCCACGACAAGTTTCAGCACCACAGAGACACGGTTTGGCCGACAAACTTCCGCTAGACCATTCTCCATAGTCATAAGCTACCTCCTCTTCCATCGGAATGTTCCTTTTGGCAAAAAAAGCGAGAATGGGAAGTAGGGAATCCACCCTAACAGGAATCACGGTTAGATTCGGATTACACGAGTGATTAATCAGACTGGATATTGGAAGAGAATCACCATAACCATCACATGCTCCGTCCACAACTGTCTCAAACACCATACAAGCATCTCTCGAATCTCCAGCGAATTCGCGTACTTGGAGAACGTAAACATGCCCACTTTCAGAGGAATGCTTGAGAGAAATCCTAGCTGAGTCAGCAGAATTTATGTAAAGTCCCTTATAGATGCAAACAAACTCACCAGCTTCGATATTTCTGGACGCACAAACTCCCAAACCTTTACCACAAGCATCGACTTGTTTAAGTAAGCTGAAGTCGTCTATTTTATTTTGTACTAGGCGATTTGAACATGACACAGAGCAGGAACAGTCCGCATTACATTCGTAGATGGGACGATGAAGAAAGTCAGAGAAGGAATGTTGCAATTTACGAGAGGTAGGTAGGTAATTATGTCCACTGGAACGGAGAAGACAGCTACATTTGAGGGGATCAGTACAGGTGCCTTGACAATCACAGGAAGGATTTTGAGAAAATATTAAGTCCGAAGGAAGGTTACTATCAAATAACATTAAAAAATCTATAAATTAAAAGTTAAATGTTTGTCAAAACATTTAGGCGTTAATGTAAAAATATATTAAGAAAGACAAAAATGACCAAAATGATTCAGAGTCATTCTATGAATTACAATAGGTGTAAAAATTGAAGGTTCAAATGGCTTCTTTCACATAACTTTAATAATGATCGTGGTAGAAAGTTTGACGCAAATACATAAAGGAAAACTTACCAGGACGTAAACTTAGTTTAAGTCACTTGGGCTAATTTTTCACCCATTACCCAGGGTCATGTATATTTTCCATAAATAAATTTTTTTACGAAGAGTCGAAATTAAGTTTTACTACATTTTTCAGTGGAAATTAAATAAATCAAAGGCAAAGCTTACAAGTAATTTAGTAAACCTTTGAATTAATTGTTAATTGCTTTCTTCTTTTGATTTATTTTAAATTCGGCCAATTCAATTTACCTTTTCAAGCTATGTTGAGTGAGAAATACGGAGCGGTGATTTATGGAATTTTGAGTATTCCTAGATTAGTTTGATGTCACTGCTTCATGACATGGAATTAGGGAATTAACGATTTACATGTTATAGGCATTAATCCTTAAAGCTAGACAATTTTATCAAAATTCTAAAGCAATGTTTGGATAAACTGAATTTAGTAACTTAATGGTGTATTAATGAACTTCAACTCCGAATTACTGATGGGAAAAACTAACCGACGACAATCTATACTTCATTCGCTTTAATGAAAACAACTGATTGAAATTTTGTTCGAAGGTAGCAATTATTAAATAGAAATTGCAGATTATTGCAAGAGGAATAGGTGACATTTCCCAGTCACTCAACATCGAAGTTGTTTCTCTATCATTCGTTTGGGGTGTCTACATTTAAAACTTTCGATCAGTTTAATTAGCCAAATGGTAATGTCTACCTTGAAAAGAAATCAATGAAATAATGTTTTCGAATAATTGTTACGTCCACAAAAAATTCATTTGTTTGCTTACCAAGACAGTTAATTTGATGTAATGATTGGACATGAACCTCTGTGGGGCACGTCATAGCATGCACGCACACCAGGATTCTGAAGTGCGGCGTACAACCGATTGCCAATCAAAAGCCTCTGTTTGTTTAACCTAATCCGCCATGCTGATTATGATTAAGCCCCTGTGAGTACACTTTACCTACATTTATTTATATCAACTGGCAGGCGTCTTGATAGTTATCATTAGCCATTTAGTTGACTTCAGGCTTCACAGAGAGGAAGGTACATCAAATTGAACAAAAGTCGAGTGGGGGGGGGGGGGGGGGTGGAACAGAAGAGTGTTTCAAAGATGTAAAAGAGACAGACACAAAGGTAGAAAAAAGGTGAGGTGAGTACTGTGGAAGTAGTCGAATAGGACATATAGTGAGGTGATGGTAGCTTGATGTGAGAAGTTAACTGCCAGTTAATAGACTTTTTTGCCGTATGAGTCTACGTTGCCCAGGGTGCACCACGTGGAGGTAAGTCTATCACACACCCCACTTTACCCACATCATGCTTACTGAATGGACGCGCTCCGTGCTATGCGTGTGTTTCCTCTAAAGCTGGGCTGTAGCTTAGCTCGTTCTGGGAGTCTAGCTAAATATAGGAAAATCTGCCGCATAGATTTCTGAGTCAGTTAGGCTTTACTAGTGTAGCAATCCGCTATACCGCCTTAGAATGTATTAGACTAAGTTTCTTTATTAAAAGCAAATATCCAGGTGAAATTTACTCTCAAGATTTTGTAAGGAAATTCTTAAGTCAAAAATCCATTTTTGTGCCACTCAGATTTCTTCCTTGGTGCAATCGAAGTTTGCTTGGTAATGAATCATCAGTTACAACTGTGAGTTGAGTTTAAACTGGTTGTAGATATATCTGATTTTTAAATTCATGGCTTTTGCCTAAACCAAAACGTGAATTGAAATTCTGTAGACTATCGTTAACTTTTCAATTAATTAGCACCCATTCAAGGTCAATTTGAGTTAATTTCTCTGAAAAGAGTCCTGTTAGTATGAACCACTTTTTCTAAATGCTCTGAATAATTTCGTTTGCTCCCTTCTAAACCATACTTTCCATTATGACACCTTTTTAATTTTCAATAATTTGACATATTGCGATTTGATTCCAACCAAGTTCAAAACTAATTAAAATCAAGGGAATACTACTACTAGCAAATAAAGATTTTCGAAAAATAAATGATGTCAAATAACCATGTATTTTTTTCTAATGTTGCTTAAAATGTGCATTAATTTCTTATGCTTGGCATTAACAGATTATTTGCACTGCAAAAAAACTTGAGCATACATTCGGCAAGCTGTGTAGTCCGTTTCTACTAGCAGTAAGAAGCACCGTTTAAAGATGATTGGTGTACCGTTGTCAGGGCAACATGGGGACATATATGGAGAACTAAAGATTAATGCCAACCATATCGACATAATGTTATCTGTTATTATTTCGACGACTCTGTTACTGGTGCATCTAAAGGCGGTACCTTTAAATTACGCTAGTAGCACCGAAAGTGCTGATCTTTTTACAAATGTGACACTCATTTTTGTCACTGTGGAAAATGCGACCACGAAATCGGAATTAAATAACGAGGTCAATTCAGATATTGCCTTACTCGATGGTAGTTTTTTTAAATTTATATCTAATTAAATAATATCAGGTGGCAATGACATTCGGAATAGTAAAACACAACCTGGGGATATTGGAAGCAGTATTCCAAGAGAACCGTCACCAAACGACATCGGCCAACCAACCAACGAAATTAAGCATAGAATTGACTTCAGTGATAATTCTGATAATGACCTTACTGTTACACCTCGTCTTAGTGAAAACTCTGGAATTACGTTCAAAAGTCCACCAGATGAAGGTGCTGAAGGGAAAAATGGCGGTGAGAGCTACCTGTTTAAACCGTTGTCACCCTCAAATAATATAGGCGGTGATATTTCTGACATTGTTGGTAACGAGCCTATTCCAAGTACTGATGAGGAACGAAATACTACCACTTGACCCCTTACAAATGTCGCAGGTAACAACAGTACTATGATTTCAGATATCGGAAGTACCAGTATTTCTGAAAGTTTAGTAAATGAATCCGTTCCAAATAGTGATAATGGTGGTATTTCTTTCACTGATCCTTATGGAGACATTGAAGGTTTCGAGAATCATGGAAATACGCGATCCACAGAGTCATTTACTGAAAATAATGGCAAGGAGAACTTATCAAACGATAATACCAACGGCAGTGTCGAAAGCAATTCTACTGAGATATTGTCCAACAGAACTGAATAACTAACAATATGAAAAAGTCAAATTATAAAATTGTCCTCTTGAGTTCCAGTCAAGTGCTGGAGGCGTCAACGACACAGATCTTTTACCAAATAATGGTGATGGTACAAAAAGTGAAATCAACCCTGGTAACCTACAATGTTTTTCAAGTGATTTTCCTCCAAACAGAAATAAATCTAAAAATTTTGATGGAAGCGAAGAAACTAATCTGCCATCAGTTGTATATGGTGGCATTTCCGAAAGCACTAATAACAACACGTTTTATAATGCCGAAATAAGTGGTAGTTTCAATAGTAAAACAAACAGGCCTCCAACGGATACTAGCAAAGAAGACATCTCTGGAAGAAATGTTACTAAGAAGCTGCAGGATGGAGTTGGTAATAATAGTCCACCATCTAAGAATATGAACAATAATAACGTTAATTGTGAAATGGAAATTAATCAGAGCACTACAACAAGCCCATCACCAGGACTTTTAGCAGTCACTATTGGAGATTCAATTACGGTTTCTGATAATACCATCAGTGGAAACATTCTAATTGAATCGATATCGGATTTAGATGATGAAAACATTTATGGAACTACTGTAATTTCACCGTTCAAACTTCCATCTACCCTTGGTGATAGCAATGAAAATAATGATTATATAATAGTTTCTGAGAAAGATGCCAATATTAGCCATAATAACTCTTCAACTGGACCCTTACCAGATTCTTCAGGTGATAAATTTAGAGCTACTTCGATACCAATAACTGGAGCTCTGGTAATTAAGGGAGGTGATGGAAATGGTAGTAAAGCAGATCCGGATGACAACTCAGATAGCTCTGTTAATAATCCGCCGATGAATAATTATGCAAATATTCTCTCTGGCCCACACCTGGGTAACAGAAGTATTTCTGAAGGTAATGAACGAATTTCCGTTGTTGTTGTTCCCGGTAAAACTAACAGTCCTTCGCCTATTGTCGAAGAAATTAAAAATAGTGTAAATATCAGCAGAGATGCATTTGTTGACAGCCGCAAGAAAACTCTGAAAATTCGCCTTCTAAATTTCTATTAGATGGAAGTAATGATAATGGTTCTGAAAGTATTGCAATTGGCATCAATCCGGTACCTTTATCGAAGCCTCCAACAACTACTCCATATGATAACTCAAACAGGTCGTCTACTGAGTCAGCATTTGACACTGAACCACATTCAGACAATAATGGTGCTCAAGGAAATAATCAAACAATGTATAATATTGACGCTAATTTAATTTTCCATACAATTCCGCCTGTTAATTATAGCAGTGAGGTGACTGACCACGCTATCATTCCTAGCAGTGAAAGAAATCCAAACTCTGGAATTTCACCCACTAAGCATTCAACAAATAATAACGGTAGTGAAAGGCTTTCAGATTCCAAAAATTTGAATGGCGTGGAAATAACGCAAATTCAGTCTACGAATACTATTTGGGAAATCACTGGAAACGATCGTGTTTATGATATAGATTATTACAATAGTAGTAGAAATAACGATTTAGCTAGACTTGATTCAACAAATGAACGGGATACTGCCAGTTTTTAAGAATTTTATTATCCTACAATTGGTACGGATGCTGATGGCAGTATTGGCAATGAACATCCTAACCTAAATGACAGTGGAATTAATAATAATCTAACCAGTAAAATTGGAAATAATGGTAGTTTGGAGGACAAGAATAACAGGGATGAACACGACCATTCTCGAGAAGAGGACAACATAACTGATCACCTATTTGACCACTTTGTCAAGGGTAGCAAAGATGAAACTTGGACTTCGGGGAAAAATAAAAGACCTGGAGGAATTTCGCTGGTTGAGTCTTGATTGAAGCTATTACCCTGATTTTTATTCAGCATCATTTAGAAGATCTAGTTTCTGCTTACTTCCCTAAATATCATTTTACCACTCTACTTGTTATAGTCAGAGACGTAACTTGTCGTTTACATTTGAAAACATATTTATAATCATGCAATAATGGCAATAAAGCCGCATGCCTTACTGTGTTTGAAGAATTAAAGCTGGAAAAAACCTAGTATTAGTAATATTGGGCTATTTACATAAAACTTTGGATGACAAGAGTTATATGGCAGAGCCACCCCCAATATATCCAAAGTTAGACGTCAGTAGATTGACCAAAAACACCAGTTCCTGATTTTCACACAGTACTATATTCAAGGGACTCTCCCATAACAAAGCACGTTAACCATAGGGAGATTGTCTAGTGATACCTGACGTTTTACACTTAAAACAGAGTACAAAATGAATTTGAAAACCTCTCAAAATGGACAAGAAGACATCAGTGAGAATATGACTTGACTGGACCACGTTTAAGTATCTTGTTTTAATTGCGTTTGATTAGGGGAAGTTTATCATATGCTAGTGGTTTCATATTTACCATTTTAAATGGCACACAAATTTTTAACTTTCGAATTTAATTTCGTTACATTGTCTATGGATGCGAATAAAATTATAAAAATTAGCTATTAAGAATATGCTCTAATTGGTAGAATTGACTTTTATATTGATTTACCTGCTAATGGGTTTGATTAAGGCCTAATTCACATACACACAAGGAGTGGAAAAAAATCCTGAAAAATTTCGAAACGCACGAATGAACAGGATTTTGAAGCATGTAAGTTGTTTGAAAGCAAATATGACAGTGAGTCATCAGCAAACTACGTAATCGGATCGATACAAGGCTTTTTCAAAATATTTTTACCATGAACTTAACACTGAAAGCTACATAATAGGGTGACTAAAGGCTTGCAAAGCTCTACGAGATTGTTAGCATCAGTATTATTTCAAATGAAACCTTATTTTATTTCTACAAAAAAACTGGAGTGATGATTAAGTCATTTGCGCATGTAATTTCTCAACTAGTGTGTAGATTTAGAACCTTGGCGAGAAATTCGAGTCATGAATCCTACCGGTATTTGAATAATAATTATCTCAAAAATAATAGGAGTTACCTTCACTAGAATCACGTTACGTATATTTCCGTTCGGGTGTTTTCGAGGCATTTAAATATATCTCAGTTGGATACCCTTGTTTTAATGGATACCAGTCTAATAAATACGGAGTTTAAACTATAAAATATGATACAAGTAATTCAAGCTTTCTGCATACGCTACTTTGGACTCGATGAATTTTGGACTTCTCTATTTGCTGATACCTTGAACAATTCAGGTTTGAAGTTTTTCATAGCAATTCAAAGTTTGGTTAATATGAATAGAAATTGAGAAAGGGAGGAGAGACAATCTGGTGGGTTAAAATTTACAAAATAACGCTTTAGTTGAATAAATCTTAGATTGTAGTAATAAAGAAAATTGCTGTACTTCAAATTCAGGTAAATTATCATCAATAACGGCCAATAAAGTGGATATTGAAGAAAAATATTGGAAAGCACTAAATTACCCCAATCCTTCATATTACCACTGAATTGATTCGAATAATGTTTGATAATGTACGCTTATATTACTGCCCTAGACAAAAGCCTCATATTTACCCCTTATATCATCGATTATAACTTGTTTTGGTATTAAATTTTTGAACAAAATGATTTGTCATACAATTTCACAAAAAATTAGATTCGAAGTGGTACAAAATCCCTTTTAGATTAGCTTATCTCCTTCTTCTGCTCTCAGACAAATTTTTGGACATTTAGTTAAATGTGTTTGAGCGAAACTTAAATGGCTACAAAGCTATGGGCTTTAAAATAGGCATCCATTGAATTTTGGGCTTTGACTCTTGTTGTTATTAAAGTGCTTTTCCCTTACCTATATTTGTCTTATTAATAAGACTATAAAAATTTCTAAGCCCATTTAGAAATTTCATTGGGTAGAGGAAAGGGAACGGGTGTTGTTACCTTTCCGCTTCACTTCACTGATGAGCACTGACCTTGTGTCCTCTGTTTAGTTAAAATTGTACCATGACCACTGCATCTCCAGCGCCACTAATTTTAAAAGTTTTGAACAAATTTCGTTTTAAGCTTTCCGTTCTTAATAATATGGAACTTGTTTCGCAAGCTTGGATGTAATATTATACAATTAACTATAAAATTTTTTTAGCATATATTTGAAGTTATTGACTTGTAGAGCTAAGTCAATATTTGCATTTCAGATTGGCAAATTGTCATAGCTCTTGGAAATTAGAGTTTTCGTTTTCATTGATTTTGAATATTAAAGTTTTCAATTTTTCATTATTACATAATTAATTTGTACTTTTCGAGTTTTCCGCGAGAAGGGCCTACATTATATCAATTTGTGGGACACGTTATCGCTCTGTGCGTCATCATATGCCTGCATGTCTGCTC